>JBBYHO010109378.1:8081-36843 GCA_038382025.1 Adansonia gregorii | reverse complement strand
AAAATGGAAAAGGCCTAGTTCATCTGTATGTCAAATGAAAAATTGTTCACTTGTGGTGCATAGTCATTTTCACATGGCGAGTATAATGGAACTTTAAGATAAGGTAATCAAGTAAGTAGAACCAACTTTAACCATAAGTTGATCATGCATATCAAATCAGGTACTACACATAAGATAAAGTCATTGAACTAAAAGGTTATTTATAAAGCTTATGTAATACGGTATATAATTGGAGTGTAGTTTCTTATCTTTAGTGGTATAACTTTGAGATTAATAATTATATGATTAATTATTCAGTATAGAAGTATTAATACATAGATTATTGGAGTGTAATTATATATGTCCAATTAGTTTCTCCACTAACTCAACATAATTCCTTAATAAATGGTTATTGATCAAAATATTCATGGTTGTAAGATTCCCAATACGGTAAAGGGGTGCGCTAGATACACTCCTTTTGGGGGTGTAGGCATTTTCTTCAATAAATAAATAAAAGATAATTTTGGTATTATTTATTTAGAGTGTATATTTAATTTGATTAAATATTTATTTAGATAAGAATTAGTAATTTAAATTAATTATATTTATCTTTTGATAATTATAGGAATTAATTTAAATTAAATAGATATGAGAAAATTAATTATTTATATAATCAATTTGATATCTATAAAGTCTTGTTTAAATATCTATTTATAAATAAAATATGAATATTTTTAAATAAATTAAGAATATTTATTTTAGTTTGCAATTAAAATTAATTACTTTACTATATTTGAGTCTATTTTGATAATCAGTACGTAATTATTCTATTTGAATAAAATTACTATGATTTTATTTCGAAGTAGAATTGGATTTATAAAACTTATAAAGTTAAATAAAATTAACTGTTTAATTAAAATTAATTAGTATTCAGATTTAGCAAGCTAAACTCCTTAAAATAAAATTGGCTAAAGTAATGTATGGCAATGTTAGGGCTTGGTCGAATTTTGGGCCTTTCCTACACAAGGGTTGGCAACAACAAGGGTTTTGAATGGTGGGTAAAATAATTATTTCAATTAGAATTAAAATAAGAGCCACCTTGTTGCTTGATATAAATAAAAAGTAGTGCTTAGGGTTTGAGATTAGACCATTTGTATCACTTTTAGGGTTTTTAATAGTAACATCTCATGATTTTTAACCTATTGACACAAAAGTGATCTTGAAAGAGAATTAAGCCCTACAAATCCGAAGTTGATTGAGACAAAGAAAGCCCATACACTCTATCATATGAGAATTGGAGAACAGTGGAGAAAACTAGTTGGTTGAAGCTTTCACATGGATATAGGAATTCTTATATGGAATCTGTAGTGGTTTTATTGTATACAATAACATAATTTAGTATGATTCGTTTTAATAATTTTTTTTTTTAAATTTTGCTATGCAAACTAATTTGTTTTTCATATATAGTCTTGTTTAGAAACTTATTATTGTAACAAGTGTCCATATGTTAACTTGAGTTTATAACTTTAATTTATGAGATGGACTGCTTCTTTAGTACATAAGAGCATAATCATATATCGATTCTCAGCAATTTTATCATTATCTTTTCTTGATAAAGCATAGGCTAATAACATTTAAAAAAAAATAATTTTGATGTAATGACTATCTCATAATTACAAATCCTTTTAATTCCCTTACAAAGTCTTTTAGATTTCAAGGATTTTGCTTTTAAGCATTAAGAATAATAAGAATTAAAAAGTATTAAATAAATTTGTTTCAAAATCCGTAACATAATTTTGTAATTTAGACAAATTGGATTGATCTTTAGGACATATGTTAACATATCTCTCGTTTGAAATGATGTATCCACAACCATATTTGAAGGTGATAGAGGCAGGCAGGCACATGGAGATTAAAAAGTCCTCTTCCCAGAAAAAAGTATACATCACAATCCAAAAGAAAAAGGATTTGAAAAGAGAAGAAGAGGAAAGTAGATCAAAGGAAAGAACATATCCACGCTCCTTGTCAGATCAGTAGAGTAATTTAGTACCCCATTATTTCTACTATTAAAAAAAAAAGAAAAACTTTACCATTTCGTCACTAGAAAAGACTATAGGAAACAGAGAATAAATTTGGAAGGTTATTGGAAAAAGAACAATTCCAAGCACAAGCAGAAACAGAATCCAAAACAAGATCGCGGCTGTTCTGTTTAAACACCAACTTTTGCTGGGAAGTGACAAACTTTTGCAATAAATACGCTGGAATTTTATGCCTGTCTCTTTCTCCTTCGGTTTTATCTCCATTAATTAATGGGTTGAAGTCGACTGATGTTCATTTATTAATTTAACTCTCATTTTTTTTGGGTACGAGTGCCACAATATTTCAACTAGCATATATACGTGCATCCAAACATTTCTTTGTTTTCTTATTCGCAAAATTCTTGTTGGATGAAACTTGAAAGAAATGTCTTGTCAGTAACATTCTTGCATTGAGCAATGGCAATTTTCAGCTTGCTTAAGGAACTATGGATTTAAGCCTCTTTGCGTATAAGCCTCTAGGTATGATCCAATGTCCTGGCAGACTAGAAAGTAGACAATTGGATATGTTAATTGGTTTCTGACTTGTGAATGGAAGCCAAGACTTAGAGGAAGATTATGTAAGATTTTTAAAGGATAGTTAGCAAAGCGTCCTAAAAAATTGCTGCCAAGGTTATAAGTGTAAGAAGCCTGGATATAACGTTTAACAAACAATTTTATTTAGGACTACAATAAAATAAATATTAATTAGGTCCTTTTTTTCTTTCAATTTTGTGGGTCGCCATTCAAACTTTTCCGTGTTGGTAAAACAACATATTCATCCTCCAAATTTTTACATAACTAGTGCTTAATTTTTCGGTGCATATGGTAGGCATATGCAAAGACACAAATTTAATTATAGGTGAGGAATACAGACATAAGTATACATACATTGAAATTTTGTCTGATGATACACTGAAAATAATTCTTTTAAAAAATTTTCATGAACAAATTTATAGATTGTATAATGTCCAAATAGATTATAAGTAATAAATTAATAAAAAAATATAATTGCGAAATGAACTCATGCTTATTGCCATGTTTGGAAGAGTGATAAAATGACGAAGTACACAAGTTTGTGTAATGTGTTATGCAGAAGCTGTTAAAAAGATGTTGACATATATATTCGAAATTATATAGGCTGGATCAAAATATATATATATATATATATATATATCCTGGAATAAGTGCAACTAAAATAAAAACAAAAAGTGGAAAAGATTGAGGAGGAGGCAGGAGAAGATGCTGTCAATATCGAGTGATTGACATTTTGGCTTCAATTAGAACATACTTCCAAGGGAAAACAATTATTCTTCACAGTTGAATCCCTAATCAGTGCCTTCGAGGGCCCTTTCAGACAAGACACTCGGGCCCTGGGTTAAATTAATTATATGTACTCACACACTATTATAGTTTAGCTATTATATTTTGGAATACCATATATATATATGAAGTAGCATGCTGGTTTCGTTTCGCGCGGGTTACTTTTGTTGAAATACAATTTTACAAAATTAATAATAAAGATAAAAATAATTTTAAGTTGAACAATATATTATGTATTATTATATTAAAAAAATTAATAAAAAATTTTTATTATGAGGAATTGAAATTTTCAAAATTTTTAAAGATTTTTGTGATAAGACCATTATGAAAGAATTAATCATTCTATTTGAAAAATAGAATCGCATTCAATTATAATTAGAATTAATTTTTATTTCGTTATAATTCTCTTCATAAAAGTCACAAAAAATGTTTAAATTTTAATAACAAATTGATTTTCCAATTGAAGGGTTATGTTTATAGATTTTTATAGATTTGTAAAGGAGAATCAAATTAAATCAGTGTAAAATTAATTAGTTTGACATAATTTTATAATTGGTTTATGATTGATATTTTAATATATCACTTTTGGATTTAGTAAATAATGTACTTGTCATGTACATAAAGTATTTAATTGATCTAATATCTATATCTGTCGCCATGTGCCACCTCTGAAGCTTCATACGATCTGAAAGGCTTAGCACACTCGACTTAAAAAGTATACGATTGTGGTGGTGGTCGAGTCTTTGAGTTATCCTATGATCTAGATTTGGATTAGGCAGAGTAATATGAAAGGGAGAGAGACCATCAAGTGAATTGTTCATCCAACTAGTCTCGGATGGCCACCACAAAGTGGCCATAAACTTGGAGTTGCCACCAATCATTTTGAGCTAGGCAGGATTAGATGCCTATTGAAAATAATATTTTGAGTTATGAAACTCGAAACATCGATTTGAAGGTCTACAAAGTCCAAAGATTCATTGGTTAGGTTAGAGAGTTGGTTACTTGTGGGAAAGGATTAGCACCCCTACGATGCCCAAAATCGGTACCTGTTAACTATGTCTTGCTTTGGTTTCGGCTTAATCAATTCTATTTGGTCATTATTTAGATATAATCCCTTTTTTATGTATGAAGTTTTGGTGGAAAATGTAAATCCGTGTTTTGAAAGAAGAATTATATCACCTATGCGTTGTAGAAGTATAAAGAGCACACGGACTTTTATGAAAATAGTTTTCGAATTAAATTTTAGAAATTTGGATATTTTGTATTAGGCACTAAAGAGATACGAACATGGAACATTACCTTGTAAAAGTTTTTGAAAACAAATTTTAAATATGAATGCATGATAGTCAATATAAAAAGGAAACATGTTAGTAAGAAAAAAAGAATATAATAATATCATAAACAAACAATCATAAACAAAAGAGTGTAAAAGGAAGGGATGATCAGCATGTATCTCATAATTATCTTCGATTATTGAAGAATAACGAAAATGACAATTTAGAGATAAGTTTGGATTCGATGGTCATTTGTCGGACAAAAAAGATTTTAATCAAAACAATCTGAGGCATCCAAATGAGAGAAAATATTTGGATTTTTTGAGGTAAAAGCAAGGTTGGAGTATCCCCTTAAAGAGTTGGGATTAGAGTATCCCTAAAAATAAGTTACGAAAATAATTAGGAATGAAGAGAAAATTCTAGTTTTTTTTAATAAAAAGTAGGATTAGAGTATCCCCTAAGAGTAATAAGGTTGGGGTATCCCTAAATATGAAAATTTTTGATGACTTAAGAAAATAATTAGCAATTTCAAATAAATTTGAAAGAGAAAATTCAAGTCTTTTTTGGTGAAAAATAGGGTTGGAGTATCCCCTTGGAGTAGTGAGGTTGGCATATCCTTAAAGATGAAAATTTTTTATGTTTTAAAAAGAAGGGTTTTTTTTTTAAATAAGAGATTTTGAAAATCAGAGACAGAAGATTTTTATAAAATATATTTTTTGTTTTAAGCCTTGATTCAAGCCTAAAGGTTATGTATAGTAGGAACCGGATGCACTTTGAGATGTTCAAATGTCTCTATAAGGGCATTTCAAAAATTAGGTTAAAAACAGGGGACAACATCGTGTTGTCTCCTTTCTTAAATTTATTTCCAATGCATTTGAAGGCTTCAAGGGGTATATAAGTACCATTGGAAAGGTGACTCGATAAAGACAAATACAAAATTTTTTAAAAATTCTAGAGAATCACATTTTAGCCAAAATTAATTTTTAGAGTTAGGCCTATTTTAACACTGGTAGCATGTATAAGGGAAAAGGCATGATGAATTTTAAAAAATTATTTCGGGCTTATCCAAAATCGTTAAATTGTCAACAATATCCTTTCAAAAAAAATTTCGTAAAATTTTTAGAAAAAATTTAAAAATTTCATATAAGCCATCTGATGGGCCAAAATGGCCCAAACAAAATATAACATGCTAGTCTTAGGGGTTTTGAATAGCAAAGCTTTGAAAAATCATAACTCCTTCATCTGGAATAATTTGAAGGTGAAGAAGACACCGTTAGAAGAGAAAAAACCAGAAAATTCTGAAAAAGTCATTTATGACTTGAATGTAATTTTTCAAACTCGGACTATGGTGTTGCTAGAGAAAAATAGGGGAGTTATTCAGTATTTTCAGTTCTTTCAAGGATAGACTCAAGTTTAGGACGTTTGAACATCTGCAATAGAAAGGGACAAGTAACATAGGCATCATGATTCATTCCACAATCCTGAAGTCGTTTAGGATGATGAAATAACTCATTGTCCATGTCACTAAAGAGGGTATTAAACTCAAGATCAAGGCTTAATATATCTATCAATTAAAAGGGTCATTTTTATTTAAAAAATAACATTTTTGACTTGTTTTCATGAATCGAAGTCTGAAGTATTTAGTTTTCCCCCAAAGTTGGAAGACTAATTTTATGAAAACTTTAAGTCCATGCCATTCTCCATTTATTGGAGGTAGCATGAACTTAACTTGGTGATTTTTTTGAAAATTAGGTTTTTAGCAAGCAAGCAAGCACCTTGACAAACAAGTCATGAATGAAATGCAACATACATAATAGTGAACATAAACAACACATTAAAGCAAGAAAAGGTGATATTTTGATAATCGAAGAGGCGACAAAATGTAGGATTATGACAAGAAAATGCATGAAGATGCTTAAGATGAACATGTTTGAACAAAGTTTGCTAGAATCTTAAAAAAATGTTATTTTTACTTCATGAAACCTTTGAAAATGCAAGAAAATGCATGAACATACATAAGATTTATTAAGATAAACATTCAAATATGAGATAAATATGTGAATATGAAAAGAACATGGCATAAAATATAAGAACAGAGGCTGTTATGACAATGGAAACGAAGCATGGCATGTTTACATATCCAAACAATATCAAGGTATCAAGAGGGTCATTGAGATCCTAAGACTATTGCAATTAAGGTAACAATAATATATGAGGGTCCTAAAGTGGTCCTGGAACCATGAAAAGCTCACTAAAATGATGTAGACGATAAAAATAGAAAATACATGATACAAGGTAGAGAAAATATACCAAAAAGGCTTGAATTATCCTCTCTAATTGGAATAGTGACTTTAAGCTTAGTTTCTTCCTCTTTTTGCTATCATTTAGCAAGAAAAGGATGAAAAAAAAGAAGTTTTCTAGTAATATTGTTGATAGTGAGGTGTTTTCAGGGTGAAAGTGTGTGAAAAGTTGAGGTTTTAAAGCTTTTTTAGTGGTGGTTTAGGGAAGGAAGAGAACAAAGTATGGAGGTTAATGGAATAATGTTTTTGAAAGAGTTTTAGGACTAGAGATTGTTGGAAGATTTTTAGACGTAGCTGGAAGAGAGTCCCTATGTGTCTCTTCTGCCAAGCCAACTTTTTCTTCTTAAATCCAAGGGTCAACCAATGCTTTTAGAAGACAAAGCAAGTATATTTTTGAACTTTCATTCAAGTAATAGGGGACATTTACTGTGCTTAGTTTACCTTCTTCCCATTGGTTCTGCCATGTAGAGTAGTAAGGTATAAAGGCTATAACTTGCATCAGAGATGTGCCTAGCATGCCCTCTTACAACCATGTATTTCATGAAAATGACTCTTTTTGTTGGCTATGTAGGCTTTAAAAATTTGTTTAAGTCTAATCACGAGCCTATAGCTAAGGCTTGATATGAATTATAATGATTTTTAGTGCAAGAAGCATTTTTGAATCAGATTTTTGAAAGTTGAAAAATGGCCTGAATTAGGCAAAAATGCCTTGGTGTATTAATAGAAAACATTTTGTATCGATATACAAGGTAACTTTTACATATGAATCTCAACACAATAAGGTCCGTATTGATAGTAAGAGCAAAAAATTATTTCTAGTCATGAGACCTAAAGGCCTGTATCGATACTCTATGGATTTGTATCGATACTCATGTTTGTGTATTGATACATTTTGCCAAAAATCATAACTTTAGCTACTGTCAAGGTCTCTATTGATACAAACATGCCAAGTATCAGTACCAGACTTAGGCATCAATACAAAACCTTCTTGTATCAATACTTTATGTGAAAATTCAATTCTTTTGGTGACCCTAAGGCCTCGTATCAATACTTATGCACCAATATGACTTGCACATACCTTAGGCTCTTTGAATACTTTACCTTAGCCATGAATTGTAAGAAAATTAACCTCTATACTTATCTAAATGACTCTGATGAGACCTCGAATAATGACCTTTGATGCCTCAATTTTACATTTTTCTTGGTACCACCCATAGGTACTTTAGACCTTTTCTAAAAAAATTTTTCCACCCAGCCTTGTGTGCCTAATAATGCCTAGCGGCACGACACCTAGCAATCATCTTTAATTTATTTTTTTATTTTTTGATTCTATCATCTTTCAATTAAGTCTCGGGATGCCAAAAGTTGGCCTGGATAAAATAAGGTGTCTACAACTACCTCTTTTTGGCCATTACTGAACATTACGAATAGGGAAAAGATAAATAAACACCATTTTGTTCGAGTAGGATGATGGTTCCATGTGTCAGTAAAAAAATAAAGATTTTATTAGTGTTATGTTGAGACAGGCCAAGTATATTTATAATTATTCTACAGAAAGATGAGTTTTATAGGGTTTGACCTCTCTACTAGATTGTTTCTTAGGTTGGATCCCCTAAACATGTGCCACCAGCTTATGTTAGCTTTGGCTCAATAGATGTCTAACTCTTTATGGATTAAGGTAGGTTGTATCCTAGGTTTTAACACTTAGATAGATGCCATTAGCTTATGTAGGCTTTAACTCGTTAGGCGTCTATCCTTATAGAGTGAGGTAGGTTGTTTCTTAGATTTAACCCCCCAAACAGGAACCACTAGCTTATGTGGGCTTTGATTCAATAGACGTCTAACTGTTTGTGAACTGAGGTAGGTTGTGTCCTTGGTTTAACTCCCTAAATAAGCACCACTACCTTGTGTGTCATTGACTTAATATATGTCCAACTCTTTATGGATTGAGGTAAGTTGTTTCCTTGGTTTGACTCTTTCAAACAGGCATCACCAGCTTATGTAGGCTTTGACTCATTAGGTGTCCAGCTCTTTTGGACTAAGGAAGGTTATTCCCTAGGTTTGACCTTTCAAATAGGCGTTACCAGCTTGTATAGGCTTTGACTTAATAGGTGTCCAACTCTTTATGGACTGAGGTAGGTTGTATAGTAGGTTCGAACCCCTTAGATAGGCACCATCAACTTGTGTAGGCTTTGACTCGATAGGCATTTAGCTTATTATGGACTAAGGTTGTTTGTATACAAGGTTTGACCCTTCAAAGAGGTGCCACCAACTTGTGTGGGCTTTGACTTAATAAACATCCATCTTTTTATAGACTGAACTAGGTTGTATCTTGGGTTTAACCCTACATAAGCACCACCAGCTTGTATGGGCTTTGATTCGATAGCCATCCAACTCTTTATGGACAACGTAGGTTATTTCTAAGTTTAACACCCCAAACATGCAAACCAACTTGTGTGGGCTGTAACTTGACAGGTGATAAGCTCTTTTGGGTTGAGCAAGTTGTTTTTTGGGTTTGACTTTCTAAACAAGCACTACCAGCTTGTGTGGGCTTTGACTTGATAGCCCTCTAACTCTTTATGGATTAAGGTAGCTTTTATCCTAAGTTTAACCTTCAGACAAGCGCCACCAGCTTCTGTGGGCTATGAGTTGATAGGCATCCAGTTCCTTATGGATTAAGGTAGGTTGTCTCCTTGGTTTGACCCCCAGGATAGGCCCTACCAGCTTTTATGGGCTTTGACTTGATAAACATGCAGTTTTTTATGGATTGAGGTACATTGTTTCCTAGATTTAACCCCCTCAAATATATGCCACTAGTTTATATAGCCTTTCACTCAATAGTCATCTAGCTCCTTATGGATTAAGTAGGTTGTTTTTTAGGTTTGACCCCTCAAACAACCACTATTGACTTATGTGGTCTTTGATTTGATAGGCATCTAGCTCTTTATAGACTACGGTAGGTTGTATCTAGGGTTTGACTTCCAAGACAGATGCCATAAGCTTGTATAGGCTTTGACTTAATAGGTGTCTAGCTTTTTATGGACTAAAAAGGAAAGGAAAGGCATCTTACTCCTTGAAGAGTAAAAAAGGTAAAGAAAGGTGTCATACTCTTTGAGAACTAAAAAAGAAAAAAAAATTCCTACTCTTTCGAGACTGAAAAAGGAAAATAAAGCGTCTTACTCTTTAAAAAGTAGGAAAGGAAAAAAAGGCGTCCCTTTTTTTAAAGACTAAAAAGAAAACTTAAGTACTTTTCTTGTATGACTCTTTAATTTGCATGGACTTGTAAGGTCAAAGGTTCTTACTTGGAGCCTTTTGAGGCTTTTCAAAATAGGAAGTCATACCTTAGGTTCTATTAATTTAACTTATGTGTGTAGAAGCTAGTACTTGAAGGATGTTAAATGTTTTATAGTGTAAGAGGATGCAAATGCATGTCTAAATGATGCAAAAGTGATGATTTTAAAAGCCTAATCTAATGGTCTATTTGGCCTTTTTTGGCTATTTGCTCATTTATAAGTTTGATAAGGTGGCCTTTTACCTTGAGGTTTGTCAATCTTACTCTAGATTTTTAGAGGTTTTGAATGTTAAAGTGAAAAGGTCTTCGAGAGAGGCTTTAAAAGTTCTTATTGTAACATCCTTAAAAAAGGCTATGGAAAACATTGAAAACATCAAAAACTCTAGTAAAATATCCTCAAGAGAAGCTTTGAAGGTTTTTGATGAAATGTCCTCAAGAGAAGCTTTGAAGATTTTTTTTCTAAGTAATGTCCTCAAGAGAGGCTTTCAAAAACTTTAAAAATATTCCTAAGAGAGGCTTCAAAGGCTCTGGTAAAATATCCTCAAGAGGGCTTTTAATGTTTTTTAAAGTAATGTCCTTAAGAGAAGCTTTGGAAAACTTTAGAAATATCCTCAAAAGAGGCTTTAGAAAAAATTGAAAATATCTTTAAGAGAGGCTTTAAAATTTCAGCTGATGAAAGACATCCTCGAGAGCGGCTTTGCAAGTTTTTAATGAAACATCCTCAAGAAAGGCTTTGGGAAGTTTGAAAATATCCTTAGGAAAAGCTTTGAAAGTTTTGCTAAAATATCCTCAAGAAAGGCTTTAAAGGTTTTAGGTAATGTTCTCAAAAGAAGCTTTAAAATTTTTTGATGAAATGTCCTCGAGAGAAGCTTTGGAAAACATTAGAAATATCCTTAAAGGAGGCTTCGAATATTTTGCTAAAATATCTTCAAGAGAGGCTCTGAAGGTTTTAATGTAATATCCTAAAGAAAGGCTTTAAAGGTTTTTGAAGTAATGATCTCAAGAAAAGCTTTGAAGTTTTATGATGAAATGTCTTTAAGAGAAGCTTTAGAAAACTTTGGAATGCAAAAGCACATGTACATAAATGCCTGTGACATAGGTGCCCCCAAGTGCTATTGGAGGTGAGCGAAAATGCACATGAATGTAGTGATTGAATACAGTGATTGAATACATAAGCAATGATGTACATGAATGCAATGAAAGTGCTATTGAGTGCAATGCTTGCAAACCAAGGTGAGTGTGAGTGTGAAAGTAGATAAATTTCACATAAGTGTGATTGTAAGCGAGTAAAGATGCATGTGAGAGCACAGGTATATGAGTAAGAATGCTTGGTATAAAGGGGAATGCACATGTGTGTTAATGAACGAATATGGATGCATGTAAGTGCAAATGTTTGTAAATATGGATGCGCTTGAGTGCAAAATGCTTATGAGTAAGGGTGCATATAAGTGCAATTTTAGGTGGGTAAAAATGTACGAAAGTGTTGATTTTCATGTATTCATATGAGTGCATATGCCTATGAGTGCAAACATTAAGACTAGCCATTATTAGTACTAAACTTGAAGTAAAGTGTATGTTGATGAGTGACGTTCAATGCCTATGCGAATGATGCATAACATATATGCTTAATAAGATTGTAGAGGTTGAGACTATAGTTGGCTCTTTTTGAATCTAGCTTAACTTTTCTTGATGATTAGATTAACCTTTCTTGATGGTTCCTCTCTTTCGTTAAGAAGCATTCTAATCCTAGTTTTTCCCCATAATTGGAAAAGCTATTGTCCTTTTTGCTTAAAATGTTCATTTGATGTAAACTTACTAGTTAGCATGATATTCAAGTCTCTTGAAGACTACTGATTTATGGTTAGAAGATTTTTTAAATAACAATTAGTTATTTGCAAGAAAGTTTAAAGATAGGTAAAATGAATTCCTTATTTTCTAGGCTCACAAATGGAAAAGTCCTTATGAATTCCTTAAGAAGCAAACAAATTTAAGGTTCTTTTAAGCCTTTCACTGTTGATACTTTGATAGGCGCCATGATTGGCCATGATGGGTTTAGGATTATGAGGTTGATTTGAAAAGGTGAGGAATGTAATTCTAAGAGTTTATCCCTCTAAGATGACACTTTGGAGATGTTCATGGATTTCTTTGGAATAATGGTTTCCTTGTCAAGATCTCGATAACCCCATGATTGGCATTCGAAATTCACTATTTTGCTTTAGACTACCCATTTGAGTTTTCACCCTGAAGCCTTAATCTTTTTGTTTTTGATTTCTTTTTTTGTTTGATTTCATCATCATGATTATTAAGAAGTCTCAAAATTTATCAAAAGAATAATTTTTTGAATAATGGATTCATCAATTCACATGGCCATGTTTGATCAAAATGAACTTTTTAAGGGTCGTAGTGTAGTTCAAGGTTCATGGTTTTGAAAAAAAAGGTATAAAGGCCAAAATATGGCATTTAAGGGTGATTGGATCAAAGATCATTCCTTTTCATGAGGCATCCATGTTTTGTTTCCTAATCTTTTGTTTTGTTTTCTTGATTTTGCTTTTGCTTTCTTTTTTTGCTTTTTTTTTTTGCTTTGTTTTCTCATTTTTCTTCTTTTTCCTCATTTTTCTTCTTTTTCCTCATTTTTCTTTCATTTTTCATCACTAAAAGGAATATTAGACTTTGGAAACTTTGTACATTTCCTATTTACCCTTTAATGTTGAGCATTCTCAAAATTATAGAGTAGAATATCTGTCCCCTATACTCTTTCAACAAGTTTTCCTTGGCCTCTAATATGGGAGGTGATCCGTAATCAGGGTTTTAAAAGAATGAATTCATTAGGCTCAAAAGGGTAGCAAAAGAGGAATTTCTTCTAATTTGAGAGAGGATGATGAAATATGGCCATTTTTCATCTCAAACAGGGCATGTGAACTTGAAGATCCATTTACCAGATAAAGTTCCTTTATTGACATTTTGGACCTTTTAATCACATGATGTTACATTTAATTTTTATTTTTCATTTTTTAAAAAACATGCCATAGTTCTCCTTTTTACTCTCTTTTCACTTTACAAGCTTGGGATACCCTATTTTGGTTTTCCACTAATGAGAGATCACTTGATGCTGAGGTTTAAGATACAAGGAACATTCTACATTGATAAAGGATTCAAGTTCCATGATATCAAGATGATAGGGAAGAACTAGGGATAAGGTCATGGAGGGTCCCCAAAAGATACCTTGGGAAAGGTCTTTGGGAAAAAGTTTGAGAAGGGAAAATAAAGGACCAAAAGATCATGGTAAAGACACAAGAAATGTTTCGAGAAAAGCTTTTAGAGGTATCAAAATGAAATGAAAGAATGAGAGACCAATAAGTTATGGTAGAGATGTAGGTTAGTCTGGTAGAATTACCTCAAGATGCGATTTAAAAAGCTTTTAGGGTATGGCTTGGTAGCTTTGATTTTAGTTCGTCAAAAAAAAGGTGGATGTTTTTTTTACTCAATCCTAATAGTTTTAAATTACCACTTATAGGACTCTAAGATAATATAAAGTTTGCTGGGTTCCCAAAGGGTCTATAAATTCTAAAAGATTGGTTCTTATCATTCCTAGCCTTGGTCAAGGTTTTTATTCATTTGATAATTCTTGTGTGGTCATGTCGCATGGTTTAAAACTGATTCCTTTAAGTTTTAGGTCTTACAATTAGTTAGTTTTATGCATGGAAACTTGAAAGAAAGATGAAGAATATAAGCAATCACCAGTATTTTTTAGACTTTTAATATTATACTTTCATTAAACACATGATTTGAAGTTCAAAACATGAAAGACAACATTTTAAAGACAAAAGCTTTTCACATGAAGCACGCTAAATTGGAATGCCCTCTATTATCTTAGGTTTATACATCTCGTTTCACAGTTTATTGAGATCTAACTGCCTCGTTTTAATTAATAATTGCACTTTTCTCTTTAAAGCCTACATTCTTCTGTGGAATGACTCTTGCACCCTTTATGATATTCGCAAGTAATGGTGCCATGACATTTTGGGTAAAATGGCTTTAGAGGTTCAGAGCTGACTGGCACAATTAACTGATCCTGGATAAGCTAGGAAGTAATTTGATGTATGATATTGGGATTAATTTTATAGGGGTTCTATCTCACCACCTTGCTACCTTTGTTGAGCACTCCCTAACCCTTTTGTTGATGGGTTGGTCTAATTAGGGTCATAAGTATTGAGTTATACATTGGAAGTGATGCAAATAGGCAAAAACTTAAGCATGAATTTGATGCAAGACTACCTTTAGAAGGGGTAAACCATTTGGCTAATGGCGTATGGATGGTGAAAGATGAAATCCTTTGTTGATTATTTATCAAAGGTTAAAGCTTGGTCTTCTTTTCTATCATCTGGAGGTATTTTCCTTTTTTTAGTGAGGGGTAGCTCCTCTTTCCTAAGTTTTCCACTTTTGATTGCATTCTAGATCATTTCCCTACACATAATCAAATTAGTGAAGTTTCTTATGGCATTCCCTTTAGGCTTGTCATAAAAAGAGGCATGTAGTGTCTCAATAAAGTATATGGTCAACTCTTTCTCATTTGATGGTGGATGTACTTGTGCCACCTCTTCCTTTCATCTTTTGACATATTGCTTAGAGGTCTCAGTAGGCTTTTTCTTCATGTTTCTCAAAGATAACCTATCAAGTACCTAATCAAAAACATGCTTTACTGGTCCAAGAAGGCTCTAACAAAATCAACCTATGTTTGGATTTTAGTTTTTTACTAGTTTATTGTACCACCGAGCTGCTACCTTCGTCAGACTATCCTGGAAGTAGTGAATTATAAGTTTCTCATTCCCTTTATACCCGACCATTTTTTGACAATAAATATGAATATGGGTAGTTAGATCTATCATCCTATCGTGCTTCTTAAACTTGGGTACCTTGAACTTTGGTGGAATAGTAAGGCTAGAAACTAGCCCCGAGATTTAACATCCATGATTTAGAATTTGTCATTATCCTTGATTGCATTGAGTCTTTTTCTAGCTGTTAATATTTGTTGAGGTCTTTTATAGTTTCTAAAGGTTGGATAACTTTAGCTTTCTTTTGAACATAGGGTTATTTAGATTGACCAATGACAGATGAGGCAAGGAAGATTTCGTACTTGCCCCATAAAATCTAGGATGCGAAGGTGCCATAGCCAAATTCATGCAAATAATCGAGTACATCAGAGGAATTGGTGTTATGTGAGGTTATTTCTCTTGGACTACTTCCTCTTGGATGGGTGTAACTTCAGTGCCATTCATTAGGTGATCTTTGGAATTTGTCAACCCCTTTCTAATATCCATTACACTAGCTTACCCTTTTTTTTTTATGAAAGCTGATAACATCTTCACCAGCACGGCTACCTGGGTTTGCAGTTCTTTAATTTCACAATGTATGCACTCTTGCTCTTTTTTATGCATGGCCTTCAATCTCTCAATTCTAGTTGATTACTCATCTCTTATGATTAATAATGTCAATCTTTCTTTGATAACTCTTAAGGAACAATAAAGCTCTTTTTAAAAACATTCTTCCACTTATACAAGCCACCACTCTACACCTTAAGGTCCATGAATTAGGCATGGAAGTAAGCATGCATGTATGCAAATGAGTGCAATGAGGATGTTAATGTAAGGTATGAAAAGATGTCATAAGCATGAAAATGTTATCATATAAATCTTTTTTTGAGATTGCAAATAGTGTTAATAATGGTAGATGAAAAGTATAAGATGCACCATTTTACATCCCGATAGCATTGGCCATGGTAAAAGGGCTGATGTCGGAAGGAATCCATATAAATGGATGAATTATGCCTCAGAACTTATCAAGGAAATATGATACTGATGGGGCGAAGATCCTTTAGGTCTTACAGAGTTCATTCACCATTGCCCTATTTCAATTGTCTCCATATGTTTGATGTAAGAAATAATGCGTGTGACATAAACATGAAACAATAAGCGAGTATAAGGTTAGAGGATATTGGCAAAAAAAAAGAGAAGCAACAAAAATAAATCACAAAATTGCCCTAATAGTAGGCAGTAGGATGCCTAGGAGTGAAAATAACAATTATAACAAACGGACAGCATAATGGTCTATCCAGGTTGAAATTACCTTCAGCAAGATGACACATTACTGCGCGAGGACAAGATTGACCAATTAAATGGTGACGTTTTTTTATCAACATCTATGGTGAGCACATGTTAAGCCATCATTCTAACAACATGACTGCTTATTTTGGTCAAATATAACTTTTTTTGGGCATTGTAAGTGACAACATTCGTTTGCTATCACCTACTTATAAAAGAGGGTTAGCTATAGAACATAATAGCATACCCTAAAAATGATCATGAAATAAAAAGACAAATGCAGTGACAATGTTCATCCAGTGTCGCTTACGTAACCATGGTATATAGGAGTAAAGGTAAGATCTATTCCTTAAGTGGCCTATTTTGACATTGTTTAGCTCATAAGGTTCACTATTTAGGTTTAAGTTGATGCATAAATCGGTATCCAAATTGCTTTTCTGTCTGGCAAGAACAATCCCAGCACTTTATCCTAGGCCCATTGTAGGTTTGGTGGAATAGGTTCAATTCAGTGGATGTATTTCCCTTTACAAATGCCGAAGGGTACTTATGAGAGACATACACCTCGAAGGGTCTTGCCAAACCTATGCAAATGGTTACTCATGAAGGTGGATGGCTTATTTCCTCTTAATAATTAGGATACTAACCTTACCTTGGTGTTTGGTGGGAATCGGTGTAAATGCAAGTGCGCGGTATGTGTTAAGGAAACAACCAAACCTTTTATTTACACCCATATTACCATATTTATTTGAATCGATATTTATTTGGGAATAGATTAGTCTTTAATAATCATAAAACAAAGCCACAAAAAGTAAAAGGTTAGAAAATAAAAATAAAAGGGAGTTATATCTAAGTATTAAATGGAAGTCAAAAAATCAAGGGACGAGCAAGACATAGCTACTCATAGGCCTAACTCTCCAAGTTCTCCCTAGTGGAGTCGCCAAGCTTTCGCCACGTGCTTACCTTCAAAACTTCAGATGATTCGAAGGGCTTAGTGCGCGTGACTTAAAAAATGTATAATAGTGGTGGTGGTTAAGCCTTTGAGTTATCCCATGATCGAGATTTCGATTAGGCATAATAATGCAAAGGGGAGAGAGATCGTCGAGCAAATCGTTGATCCAACTAGTTTTGAATGGCCAGCATAAAATGGCCATGAACTTAGATTTGCCATCAATCATTTTGGGCCAGGCAAGATTGGATGTCTATTGAAAATAATATTTTGATTTATGAAACTTAAAACATTGATTTCAAGATCTATAAAGTCCAAAGATTTGTTAGTTGGGTTCGAGAGTTGGTTATATGTAGGGAAGGATTACCACCCCTATGACACCCAAAATCGATACCTACTAACTATGTCTCACTTCAGTTTTGGTTTAATCGGCTCCATTCGGTCATTATTTAGATATAATCCCCTTTTTATGCATGAAGTTTTGGTAGAAAATGTAAATTTGGGTTTTGACAGAAGATTTATATCACCTATGCGTAGTGAAAGTATAAAGAGCATTGGGATTTTTATGAAAATAGTTTATGAATAAAATTTTGAAAATTTGGATATTTCATATTAGGCACTAGAGAGATACCAACACGAAACATTGTCTTGTAAAATTTTTTGAAAGTGAATTTTATATATGAATGCACAACAATCACTGCAAAAAGAAAACATGTTAGCAAGACAAAAAAGAATATAATAATATCATAAACAAACAATCACAAATAAGAAAGCATAAAAAGGAGGGATAATCGAAATATATTTCATAATTATCTTTGATCATTGAAGAATAAATGGGATAACAGTTTAGAGATGGGTTTGGATTCCATGGTAATTTATGGGAGAATTAAGATTTTAATCAAAACAATTCACGACATCCGAAAGAGAGAAAAATTTTGGATTTTTTGAGGTAAAAGTGGGATTGGAATATCTTCTCCTTTAAAGTATCCCTAAAGATAAAGCTTTGAAAATAAATTAGGAATGAAGAGAAAATTCAAGTTTATTAATGAAAAACAGGGGTGGAGTATTCCTTTGGAGTAATAGCAGTGGAGTATCCCTAACGATGAAAATTTTTGATTAATTAGGAAAATGATTAAAAATCTCAAATAAATCCGAGCAAGAAAATTCATGTTTTTTAGTGAAAAATGAGGTTAAAGTATCTTCTCAAAGCAGTAGAGTTAAAGCATCCATAAAGATAAACTTTTTTATGTTTTAAAAGAAAGGTTTTTTTTTTTTTAAAAAAAAGATTTTGAAAATAGGAAACAAAAGTTTTGCATAAAATACATTTTCTGTCTCAAGCCTTGATTGAGGTTAAAGGTTTTGTATAGTAGGAATCAGATACACTTCAAGATGTTTGAATGTCTCTATATGGGCGTTTCAAAAATAAGGTTAAAATAAGGGATAGCATCACATTGTCTACTTTCATGAATTTATTTTGTGTGCATCTGAAGGCTTAGGGGGTAAAGGAGTTAACCTTAGAAAGATGACTCAATAAGGGCAAATATAAAAATATTTTAAAAATCCTAGAGAATTGTCTCTTAGGTGGAATTAATTTTTGGAATTAGGCTTGTTTCGACATTGGCAACATGTTCAAGGGAAAAGGCATGATGAATTTTGAAAAATCATTCTAGGCCTATCTAGAATCCTTAAATTGTGAACAACTTTTTGAAGAGGAAATTTTGTTAACTTTTTAGAAAATATATTTAAAAATTTTAGAACAGTCCTCTTACTGGCCAAAGTGGCCCAAACAAAATATAGCCCACTGGTCCTAAGGATTTTGGCAACAAAGGTTCAAAAATCATAACTCTCTTATCCAAAACGAGTTGAGGGAGAACAAGACACCGTTGGAAAGGTATTTCGATGCCCTTTGAGGGAAATTTTAGAAAATTTAGAAAAGTCATTTATGACTTGAAAGTAATTTTTCAAACTCAAATTATGGTGCTACTAGAGGAAAAATAGGGGAGTTATTCTATTTTTGGTTTTTCAAGGGTAAACTCAAGTCTAGGAAGCCTAAACATCTGTGACAAAAAGGGACAAGTAACATGGGCATCACAAATTTATTCTATAATATCCCGAAGTAGTTTAGGAAAATGAAACAACCCATTAACCATGTCACTAAAGCGGGTATTGGCCTTAATATCAAGGCTTGATATATCTATCAACTAATAGGGTCATTTTTATTTTAAAAAATAGCATCTTTGAACTTGTTTACATGAATCTAGGTCTGAACTATTTTTTTTACCCCTAAGGTTTGAAGGGTAATTTTATGAAAACTTTAAGTTCATGATATTCTCCATCTATTGGAGGTAGCATGAACTTAACTTGGGGATTTTTTTTTTGAAAATTAGATTTTTAGCAAGCAAGCAAGCACTTTAACAGACAAGTCATGAATGAAATGCAACATACATAACGGTGAACATGGACAACCATTCAAGAAAGCAAAGGTGATATTTTAACAATGGAAGAGGCGACAATATGTAGGATTATGATAACAAGATGCATAGAGATGCTTAAGATGAACATATTTGAACAAAGTTAGTTGGAATCTTAAAAAAAAAAGTCATTTTCACGTCATGAAACCTATCAAAATGCAAGAAAATGCATAACATACATAAGACGTGTTAGGGTGAACATTTAAAAATGTTATGAATATGTGAATATGAAAGGAATGGCAAGTAATATATGAACAGAGGTTGTTATAATGATAAAAGTGAAGCACGGCATGTTTACATATCTAAACAACATCAAGGTATCAAGAGGGTCATCAAGATCTTAAGACTACCACAACCAAGGCAATAATAATGCATGAGGGTCCTACGGTGGTCATGGAATCGTGAAAGGCTTACTAAAATGATGCAGATGATAAAAACAGAAAATACCAAAACTGCTTGAACTTTCCTCTCCAAATGAAGTAGTATCTTTAAGTGCAGTTCTTTCCCTCTTTTTACTATTATTTAGCAAGAAAAATATGAAAGGAAGGAGCTTTCTAGTAATATTGCTGATGGTGAGGTGTTTTAAGGATGAAAAAGTGTGAAAGCTAAGCTTTTTAGAGGTTTTCTAGTGGTAGTTTAGGGAAGTACGAGAATAAAGTATAGAAGTCAATGGAACACTATTTTTTAGGAGATTTTTAGGGCTTAAGATTGCTGGAGGAATTTTGAAGGTGGCTGGAAGAAAGTCCCTTTGTGTCCCTGACTAAGCCACTATTTCTTCTTAAATCTAAGGGTTAGCCAATGGTTTTGGGAGACAAAGTAAAGGCTTTTTTGATCTTTCATTCAAGTAATAGGGGACATCTCCAGTTATTGTGCTCAGTTAACCTTTTTCCCATTGGTTTTGCTATGCAAAGTAGTGGGGCATAAAGGCTACAACAGCATGTTACCAGAGATATGCTTGGCGTGCCATCTTACAACCATATATTTCATGAAATTGACCTTTTTTGTCAGCTATTTGGGCTTTAAAATTTTGTTTAAGTCTAATCACGAGCCGATAGTTGAGGCTTGATATGAATTATGATGATTTTTAGTGCAAGGAACATTTTTGAATCAGACTTTTGAAGGCTAAAAAATGGCCCAAACTTAGCAAAAGTGCCTTGCTATATCAATACAAGGCAACTTTTATGCATGGGTATCAATACTAAGAGTAAAAAATTATTTCCAATCTGGAGACTTGTATTGATACTCCATGGATTTATATCAATACTAATGCTTGTTTATCTATATATTTTTCCAAAAATTACAACTTTAGCTATGCCAAGGTTTGTATTGATACAAACATGCCAAGTATCGATACCAAACCCTCTTTTATCAACACTATATGTGAAAATTAAAATTTTTTGTGACATAAAAGCCTCTTATCAATACTTATGCACCAATATAACTTGCATGTACCATAGGCTCTTTAAGTACGGTACCTTGGTCACAAATAGTGAAAAATTAACCGTACTCATCTGAATGACTCTAGTAAGACATTGAATATTGACCTTTAATGCCTTATTTCTACTTTTTTCATTCATATGATCCACAGTCATTTTAAACCTTCTCCAAAAAAAATTTTTTGCTTAGTGCCATGTCTCTTAATAATGCCTAGCAACATGACACTTGGTAGTCATCCTCGATTTATTTTATTATTTTTTGATTCTATTATCCTTTAATTAAGTCTTGGAATGCCAAAAGTTGGCCTAAATAGAAAGAGGTGTCTACAATATCATATCAATTAAGTGAATGTTTTCCTTTTTATATATGTTTGAAGCTTGAAATTTTTTATATTGTCAGACTCATAGGTTTGAGAAAGTAAAAAAAAAAAAAAAGCCAAGTGACTCTTGGATATAGAAAGGAATCCTTCAAGGACATGATATGTCTCAAGGGCTTAGATGTCTAAGTATGAATTACTTTGTGATAAAAAATAGGAAGTTCATTTTCAAGGGGAATACTACTGCAAACAATCAACAACAGGTACCAGTCAAAGTAATCATGTATCATATAAAAAGGTCTTGGCACCCTGAAATCTTTTTGATTCTTCTAAACCAAAACTAGAGACAAAGTTTGATCCATAGGTCCTTCTCTTTCTTCGGAGGTGAGGACAAATTGGTTTGAAGTTTGATTTTAATGGCAATTACATTCTCCATTCAACTTATCGAGCCTTGATGCAATAGACTAGTGACCATAAAGAAAGTTGCAATGTAAAAATGTCGGACAAGATTTGGAAATTACAGGTTCCCTTAAAGATGGCTCTCTTTCTTTAGAAGATCTTAAATAACAGATTCATAGTCAGGAGTCTGCTTAAAAAAAAACATTGGTACTTCAAACCTTTGCCCCTTTTGCCAAAAAAAAAGAAGAGGGGAAGCTTGACCATTTATTTTCTCATTGTTCATTTTATCAAGCAGTTTGGTTTACATCTGACCTTGTCCTACATATCAACAAACTTAACCTAGAAAAGCTAAGCTCCTAGATCTTTACTTGGACCGCCCTGCAATCCGAATAAGATTCTTTTCACTATAAGATTTAATTAAGAACATACCTCTAGCCATTATTGATTAAGAATGTGATCTTACTCTAGGAACACATAGGCAAACACCCTATATAGTTCTTTTAGTCTATTTCCTTTTTTAATAATTACCTTATGATGGTGTACAAGCAATTTATATGGATTAGACTAGGGACCCACATAGAGTAATTAGAGTAAAATCCCACCACTATGGAATCATTATTCAATTAGTTATCGAAGTAGAGTTTAACTTTTATAATTAGAGTTTTAACTTGAATAAGATTTATTAGATAATATAGCCTCAACATTAATTAAAACATTTATTTTGGTTTACTTAATTATCATGTTGACTACATAAAGTCCAAAATTCTCCCTTTTCACCTATATGATACACCAATAACTTAAATATGTGATAATTAAATCCAAAACATTAATATAGCTATAAGTTACTCTGGCCTAACTTCTACTCAATTAATGATTCACATAGCACGGTTCACGGCGAAAGCATTCTAAAACAAATATTTTCTTCCATGCGTTAAAATGCATGATCATTTCCACAAGAGCACTTTATGCAATAATACTTTATGAATGAATTTTCTATAATCATCCAAGATCCACTCGACATGTAAACTTTATGTGCAAAAACTGAAACATATCCATAAACTCTAAAAATATGAAGTTAAAAAAGTTAAAGAAGCCAAAATATATATTGACAAAATTTAACTTATAATTCATGTGCATTTTAAACTGTTTTGTCGACAACGTTTTTAGTTATTGGATCCACTATTATTAAATCTATACTTATGTGTTGGATATTTACTTTCTGCTTCCTTATGGAGTCTTAAACAACAAGTTCCTTTATATCTATTTGCTTGCCATAACTCCCACTTTTATCATTCTTAGAAAAGCATACTACATAAGAGTTATCATAATATATCTTTAATAGCCTTACTAATAACTCCCAAACTAGAGATAAATTATCTTAACCTTATTGCCTATAATATTACTTTATAACATAATTCTCTTAGCAACTTTAATAGTCTAAGGCCATGATTACTTTAATATCTGCCAAGTATTTGTACTATAAACCTTATGTCAAGTTTCGTATAAACCTAATTATATATAAGTATCCCAATTCTTTATGCATATGTAATGCCTTTCATATGCTCTTTTTCTGAATTATTTAGAGATATTAGCTTAAATTTAAATATCCCCTTTACAGTTTATGCCTTTATAGGTGAATAGTTTTGCATCCTAATTCTTCCTAAAACTATCTTGATATAGGTTTCCTAAGATAAACTTATGTCTATTCAGATCTATCTCTATAAATCTTTATGCCTATGACATATGAAGTTTTGACTAAATTTTTCATATCAAAGTTTTGAGAAAGATAAATTTTGTCTCTCGTAACAAAACCAAATCACTTCTTGGAAGGAAAATATCACCAACATATATGACTTTACTCTCACTGACTTTAAGATATAAACTTTTAGCTTCAAAGGAAAGATTGAACCAAGAGGGAGGTGAATTGGTTCTACAAAAAACTTGATAAATTTGAAGTAAATTAAAAATTAAAAATAAAATAAGGATAAGAAAAACAAACAATCAATGTATAGAGGTTTGGTCCTTTAACTTAGCACCTATGTCCTTTCTTCTTGGTACTTTCTTACCAAGGTAATTTCCACAATTCACTAAACAAATTATTACTTTTAAGGCTAAGGTATAATATTATATCACTATCTTTTAAGGCTTAGATAGAACCTTTCAATTTTTTTGAGAATTCTACCCTAAATTCTCAAATATTTTCACTTACTTTCACACAACCCCTTTTGTGATATGAATAAAGTATTTTGCAAATAGATTGAACATCTAGTAGGTAGATGTTTGCTGGAATTTAAGTACAAGATAAATGAGATACAAATAGGCTTGAAGAGTATAAATTTAATACAAGTAGAAATGAAAAATTTGATGATTTTGAGCTTTTGTTGTTCAATGATTCAATGATTTTTTTATCTCTACTTCTTTAGCTCTTGGGAACCTTCATTTATAGCTAAAAATTAATTCATAGACATTGGGCATTTAATGTGGTGGCTGGAGAGCCATTGTAGCCTTCATAAATGCTTATTTCCATTTAGTTGTGTGCTATAGTATCGATATAGGAATAAAAAAGTGACCGTTACAGCTTATTACATTGACACGGGGATTTGAGTATCGATACTAAGCAAGCTGTATTGATATAGATATTATTGTATCGATACGTTTCAGGATTTCAGCCAAACCTTGGCTACAACCAAGCCTTGTATCGATACACATGGGGTGAGTATCGATACCAAGGCTATATCAATACAAACATATTTATATCAATACATTTGAGGGTTTCAGCCAAACTTTTGCTACTCCCAAGCCTTGTATCGATACACATGGGGTGAATATTGATACCAAGCAGGCTGTATCGATCCATACACATTTATATCAATAAATTTAAGGGTTTCAGCCAAACCTTGGCTACTGCCAAACTTTGTATCGATACACATGGGTGAGTATCGATACCAAGCAGGCTGTATCGATACATACACACTTGTATTAATACATTTGAGGGTTTTTAAGCATAATATCAATACATTTGTTCTTTGTATCAATACTAACCTTTAAAAACATTTGTAAAATGATTTTTGTTGACTCAAAAAAATCTCAAAAATTATTCTAAATATAAAAAACATTTTATAGCATACATTTTTTTGTCAAATTACAAACTTAGTACTTCTCAAAATGCTTTTCAATTTAAACACAAATACCAAGTTGAGTATTAATTTAGCTTAAGTTGTTTGTTATATCAAAACTAAAATCAAGGTTAACATAAACAATGATCAACCCCATTTATAGTAAAACCAAATGATATCCTAACATTGTTAAACTTTATATGCCATTAGTGGGTTGCTTATTTTAGTCTATATATTGATCATTCAAATAAACCTTTAGGTAAAATCATGTATACCTTCTCAAGATCCCTATTTAAGTAAGTTCTTTTCTCCATCATTTAATGTACCTCTCAATCAAAATGAAGTGTAAAAGCTATGATAATTCTTAATGAAACTTTTATAAAAAATTAGAGATAAAGTTCCATGGTAATCAATACCTTTTTTGAGTGAATCCTTTGACCACTAGCTAACCTTATACCATTTAATATTACCAAATGGTAATTTAATAAGTTACTAGACTAGATCATTAGGCATTGATTTCATCTCTTTTATCATAGCTTGGTGCCAAAGTGCAAAATTTTCATTGTTCATGGCTAGTGAAAATGAGATCATCTTTATGTCCAACATCAATATCAGACTTTTATAAGTATATAACCAAGTCATAGAAATAGCTAGTTTCTTACCCATTGAATCTTTTAATTTTATAATCATTTGTACATTTTGTACACCTTTAGTTAGTGAGATTAATGATCTATTGTGAAGGTTGTACTTGATTTAATTATTTTCCAGTTAATTTTATATGTTTGTTTGGAGAAACAATCAAGTCTTTTACAAAAGATCAATCTAAGTAATTTATTCCCCTTAATATTAACCTTACGAAGAAAGTCACTTCCATTAGACTCATGTTCATAAAAAACTTAGCATTCCTAGCCTTAACAGCTCTAGTTGAATATGAGAGACATTTAAAACCTACACCTTTTTAAGTTAATTATATAGCCTATAACTGCTAACTATCCTTGGATCCAGTTTCCTTACGTTTGGGTTATAAGCCTTCACTTTAATTAGATAACTCAACTTCGTAAATGTCTTAAACTGGATTCCAACTATTCCGTAATTCTAAGAAAGTTGTAGAAAATAATTTAGTTGGTTACTTTAATAAAGACATCAATAGCAATTTTAATACATTGACCTATAAACTTAGGGAAAGGTGTATAATCTCTAAATATTACAATGCTTTCTTTAGCTCACTTTTATGGACGTGTTAATTTATTTTTTCCTCAATGCAGCTAACTTAAGTGTCAAATTCAAGAGTTTCAAGAACTACATCATTGTCAATTCTCTAAATTTTCTATATAAAGATGTGATAGAATTATTATACCATAACTTTTGAATGAGTTTTTTTTTACCTATAGCACATCGTTACTACCAAAAATCATATAAATAATTAACAAACTTATTCTTATAATTAAGATCCAAGTTAATGATAAAAAATCCAATAGAAATTTTTTTTTTTAAAATTTCAACAATAGAATTTAAAAATTTAAATTCAAAATTCCTTTTAACTAAGAAAATTTTAAAATGAAAGATAAAACCTTTTTTAAGGTTTAAAACAATTCTTGATTTCAAAAGATGATCTTGATAGTCCTTAACAATTTTTATAGTAAATGTTCCTTCCATTTTCTTATAGTTTCTTTGACTGTATGAAATCTTAAATGATTATAGAAATATAATTCGTTAAAAATAAGTGCAACAACCATGCATTAGGAGAAACATCACTAAAAGAGATTTATACAAAAATAAATTTACCTTTATTTTTAGTCTCCCTTTTATACTTTAGACATTTTCCTTAGGTACCCAAGTTAATATAAAAATGAAGAATTTGATGCCACTTTTCTTTATTGGCATTTTCCAGCTTCACCTTTATAATACATGTGCCTACTTATCATCTCTTTATCTTAAATCAATAGGCTAACTGAATCTAAATTCTTATTCTTTAATCTTTTTTCCTCTTGAACACATATAACTGAGAGTTCATCGATAGACCATTTTCTTTATATATGTTTCTCATTGTCATACTCATTAGAAAAAAGTTGAATATAAAAGTGATAAGAAATTTATATAAAAAACTCAATTTCGAAGATTGAAGTTGAGCAACAATGTCTCGTAAATCCCACAATATTCTCATGCACAACTTTTACAATTTTCACACTTTATTTTAAAAGCTTCCTTGTCAATGTGATAGCGAAAACCTTATTAGATATAACAATCTAATATTCAGTGGCTTTGCAATTATGCTTAACCTTATAATAATTAGGATGAAAGCTCAAACTGATTTACTAATATAGGACTTGATGTACATCATCCTTAAACGGTTAGATTGCTTTTACTATACATCAAAATCTATTTTCCTTTTGCGCTCTTTTTTTGTTGAGGATATGCTGTCCACCCAAAATGCTAAGTCAATGTCCTTACACTCAAAATAGCGTACTTAACTCCTTCATTAGAATAATTTTTCATTACCAGATAGTATTTGATTCTAGTAGCCTTATTAATAATAATAGTGAAAATTATTGCAAAAAGCAAGCAGCTGTACTTTAATTAAATAAAATATTTTATGTTTAAATGTAAATTTAAACATCCTTAAGAGTGGAGATGCATCATGCATATGAATTTACATAACTTTATGATAAAACAATAACTTTAAAACATCAAAAATTAATAATCCATAACTATGGGCCTAGAAAAGTTTAACTTTGATATTTTTTTTATCCTTTAACCATTTTACAAAATTAGTTATTTCTCTGTAAGGCCAAACAACTAATTTCATGGTCTAACACTTTATAGATGTCTTTTTTCTTTAAATAAAAACTTTCTTTTAAATAACTGCTATTTTATTTAAAATAATTAACTTAAGATGTTGTGGTTACTCTTAAGCTAATAATTTAAAACTTTAATAATAACATCCAACATGTATGCATAAAACTTATTGAATATCACAAATAAATTCTTTATCAAGCCATTTTTCTTGTGTAGTTATTTAAAGAAAACCTTATTTTAAATGACTACCAATTGTTATCTAAATCAACAAACTTAAGATGCTGTGGCTAATCTTAAGCTAATAATTTAGAACTTTAATAATGACATCCTTAATATATGCAAAATTCTTTATTGCATATTAATAATATAATATTAAATCATGTTAACTTATTGCAATTATAACATAAATAATTATTAATGTCATCCTCCGTATATAGTTATTTGAATAAAACTTTATTTTATATAACTACTAATTAACTAAATCAATCAATTAATATGCTATGGCTATTCCTAAGCAATTGATTTAGATTCTCTATAATGACATAGTATATGTATACCATAAATTAATTGCACACATGATTTAATAACTCAAATATATTGCAAATAAATTCATTACATTAAACTTTATTGATGTTTACCGTATGTCATTGTTTAAAGAAAAATTATTTATTTTAAATAACTACCAATTTATATAAATCATGTAACGTAAAATACTTTAGCTAATACCAAGTTAGTGATTTAGTCTTTACTAATAACATCAATTCTTTATGTAGTAAAAATTTACATACTAGAATGGAAATTCTAATTGTAATGCTATAACTGATTTAAAAATCATGACATAATATATGACATGCATCCTTAAGTCACATAGAAATATGCATAATGTATTTATTTCATGATATATGGATGTACATATTTACATTGTAATTCCAACAACAAA
>JBBYHO010109270.1:0-43047 GCA_038382025.1 Adansonia gregorii | reverse complement strand
TGAGGAGAATGTGTTTATGGTGCCCGATCATTAAAAGAAAGAAAATTATTACGTGAATCAATATTTATCCCAAATAACAAATGAACTTTGATTCAAAAAATGGTGGGAGGTGAATTTTTTTTTTACGGAACCAAAGCATCAATTCATTTATCCCAGGAAGGAGAATGAATTAGAGGTGCCCAATCAATAAAAGAAAGGAGATTACTATGTGAATCCATGTTTATTCCAATTAACAGACGAACTTCAGTTCTAGAAATAGTAGAACGAGAAATTTTTCTTATGAAACTAGAGCATCAATATCATTTATCCCAATGGGTAGAATTTGTTTATGGTGCCCAAATATGAAAAGAAAAAAGATTATCACATGAATCCATGTTTATCCTAATTGACTATTAAACTTTGATTCTAAAAAATGGTGGGAAGTGAAGTTTTTCCTATGAAACCAAAGCACCAATGAGTAGAATGAGCTTATTGTACCTAATCATTAAAAGTAAAAGGATCATTATGTGAAAACATGTTTATCCAAATTAAAAAATGAACTTCAATTCTAAAATGGTAGAAAGAGAAGTTTTTCTTATGAAACCAAAGCATCAATATCATCAATCCTAATTAGGAGAATGTGTCTATGGTGTCCAATCATGAAATGAAAGGAGATTATTATGTGAATCCATGTTTATCCCAATTGAAAGATGAACTTCAATTCTAAAAATGGTAGAAAAAGAAGTTTTTTCTTATGAGACCAAAGCATCAATATCCTTTATCCCAATGAAAAGAATATGTTTATGGTGCTCAATCATGAAATGAAAGCAAATTATTATATGAATCCATGTTTGTCCAAATTGGCAAACGAACTTTAATTCTAAAAATGGCAGAAAGAAAAGTTTTTCTTATGAAACCAAAACATTAATATCATTTATCCCAGTTAGGAGAATGTGTTTATGGTGCCCAATCATGAAAAAAAAGAGATTATTATGTGAATCCATGTTTATCCCTATTGAAAGATGAGCTTTAATTCTAGAAATGATAGAAAGGGAAGTTTTTCTTATGAAACCAAAGCATCAATAGCATTTATTCCAATAAGCAGAATGTGTTTATGGTGCCAAATTAAGAAAAGAAAAGCGATTATTACATGAATCCATGTTTATCCTAATTGACTGATAAGCTTCGATTCTAAAAAATGATGGGAGGGGAAGTTTTTCCCATGGAACCAAGCCATCAATTCGTTTATCCCAATAAGGAAAATGATTGTGGGTGCCCAATCAATAAAAGAAAAGAGACTATTATGTGAATTCATTTTTATCCTAATTAAAATGGGAACTTTAATTCTAAAAATGGTAGAAATAAAAGTTTTTGTTATGAAACCAAGCCATCAATATCATTTATCCCAATGGGGAGAATGTGTTTATGGTGCCTAATTATGGAAAGAAAAAGATTATCATGTGAATCCATGTTTTATCCTAATTGACTAGCGAACTTTGATTCTAAAAAATGAAGGAAAAGTTTTACTTATGAAACCAAAGCGTCAATTCATTTATCCCAATGAGTAGAATGAGGTTATGGTACCTAATCATTAAAAGTAAAGGGATTATTATGTGGAACCATATTTATCTAAATTAAAAGAGGAACTTTAATTCTAAAAATGGTAGAAAGAGAAGTTTTTCTTATAAAACCAAAGCATCAATATCATCTATCCCAATTAAGAGCATATGTTTATGGTGTCCAATGATGAAAAGAAAGGAGATTATTACGTGAATCAATGTTTATCCCAAATGATAGACGGACTTTGATTCTAAAAAATGGTGGGAGGTAAAGTTTTTCTTACGAACCAAAGCATCAATTCATTATCCCAGAGAGGCGAATAAATTAGGGGTACCCAATCAATAAAAGAAAAAAGATTACTATATGAATCCATTTTCATCCTAATTGGAAAACAAACTTCAATTATAGAAATAATAGAAAGAGAAGTTTTCCTTATGAAACCAAAGCACCAATATCATTTATCTAAATGAGGAGAATGTGTTTATGGTGCCTAATTATGAAAGGATAAAAGATTATCGCATGAATCCATGTTTATCCTAACTAACTAAAGAACTTTGATTTGAAAAAATGGTGGGAAGTGAAGTTTTTCTTATGAAACCAAAGCATCAATTCATTTATCCTAATGAGTAGAACGAGCTTATGGTATGTTATCATTAAACGTATGAAGATTATTACATGAATCAATGTTTATCCCAAATGATAGACAAACTTTCATTCTAAAAAATGGTGGAAGGTGAAGTTTTTCTTATGGAACCGAAGCATTAACTCGTTTATCCCAGGGAGCAGAATAAATTAGGGGTGCCCAATCAATAAAAGAAAGGAGATCACTATATGAATCTATGTTTATCCTAATTGAAAAATGAATTTCAGTTCTAAAAATGGTAGAAAATGAAGTTTTCTTATGAAACCAAAGCATCAATATCTTTTACCCTATTGAAAAGAATGTGTTTATGGTGCCTAATCATGAAATAAAAAATGATTATTATGTGAATTCATGTTTGTCCAAATCGACAGATGAACATTAATTCTAAAAATGAAAGAAAGAGAAGTTTTTAATATCAAACCAAAGCATCAATATCATTTATCCTAATTAGGAGAATTTCTTTATATTACCCAATCATGAAATGGTAGAAAGAGAATTAATATGTGAATCAGTATTTATCCTAAAGAGAACTTTAATTCCAAAAATGGTAGAAAGAGAAGTTTTTCTTATGAAACCAAAGTATCAATATCATTTATTCCAATAAGGAGAATGTGTTTTTGGGCCCAATCATGAAAAGAAAAGAAATTATTACATGAATTCATGTTTATCCCAATTGACTGATGAACTTTAATTCTAAAAAATGATGGGAAATGAAAATTTTCTTATAAAACTAAAGCATCAATTCATTTATCCCAATAAGTAGAACGAGTCTATGGTACCCAATCATGAGAAAAGAGGAGATTATTATATGAATCGCTATTTACCTAATTGAAAAACGAACTTGAATTCTTAAAATGATAGAAAGAGAAGTTTTTCTTATGAAACCAAAGGATCAATATCATTTAACCTAATGAGTAGAATGTGTTTATGGTGCCTAATCATGTAAAGAAAGGAGATTATTATGTGAATCTGTGTTTGTCCCAATTGAAAGTAGAATTTAATTATAAAATAGAAGAAAGAGAAGTTTTTCTTATAAAACCAAAACATTAATATCATTTATCTCAATAAGGGGAATGTGTTTATGGTGCCCAATGATATAAAGAAAAGAGATTATTATGTGAATCTATGTTTATCCCAATTGATAGAAGAACTTTGACTCTAAAAAATATTAGGAAGTCAAGGTTTTTTATGAAACCAAAATATCAATTCAATTATCCCAATGAGTGGAACTTGCTTATGGTACATAGTAATGAAAAAAAAAAGAATATTGTTATAAGAATCCATCTTTGTCCTAGTTGAAAGATGAACTTTGTTTCTAGAAAATGGTTAGAAGAAAAGCCTTTCTCATGGAACCAAAGCAGCAATTTATTTTATCTCCAAGAGGATAATGAGTTTATGGTTCCTTATCATGAAAACAAAGGTGATTATTACATGAATCCATGTTTATCCCAATTGATCGATGATCTTTGATTCTAAAAAATGGTGGAAAGCAAAGTTTTTCTCTTATGGAACCAAAGCATCAACACATTTATCCCAATGAAGAGAATGAATTAGAGGTGCCTAATCAATAAAAGAAAGGAGATTATTATGTGAATTCATTTTTATCCTAATTAAAAGGCAAACTTCAATTCTAAAAATGGTCAAAAAATTTTTCCCATGAAACCAAAGCATCAATATCATTTATCTCAATAAAGAAAATGTGTTTATGGTGCCTAATCATGAAAGGAAATGAGACTATTATCTGAATCCATGTTTATCCTAATCAAAAAATGAACTTGAATTCTAAAAATGGTAGAAAGAGAAAATTTTCTTATGAATCCAAAGCATCAATATTATTTATTCTAATGAAAAGAATGTGTTCATAGCGCCCAATCATGAAAAAAAAAAGATTATTATGCGAATCCATGTATCCCAACTGAAAGAAGAACTTTAATTCTAAAATGCTAGAAAGAGAAGTTTTTCTTATGAAACCAAAGCATCAATATCATTTATCCTAATAAGAAGAATGTGCTTATGGTGCCTAATCATGAAAACAAAGGAGATTATTGCGTGAATTCTTGTTTATCCTAAGTGATAGACAAACTTTGATTCTAAGAAATGGTGGGAAATGAAGTTCTTCTTACTAAACCAAAGCATCAATTCATTTATCCCAATGAGTAGAATGAGCTTATGGTACCCAATCATGAAAAGAAAAGAGATTATTATGTGAATCCATGTTTATCCTAATTGAAAGACCAACTTTAATTCTAAAAATGGTAGAAAAAGAAGTTTTTCTTATGAAACCTAAGCATCAATATCATTTATCCCAATGAATAGAATGTGCTTATGGTGCCTAATTATGAAAAGAAAAGAGATTATTATGTGAATCCATGTTTATCCCAATCGAAAGACGAATTTCAATTCTAAAAATGGTAGAAAAAGAAGTTTTTCTTGTGAAACCAAATCGTCAATATCATTTATCCCAATAAGGAGAATATGTTTATGGAGCCCGATCATGAAAGAAAAAGAGATAATTACGTGAATCCGTGTTTATCCCAATTGACAGTAAAACTTTAATTCTAAAAATTGAAGAGAGAAAAGTTTTTCCTATGAAACCAAAGCATTAATATCATTTATCCCAATGAGGGGAATGTGTTTTTGTTGCCCAATCATGAAAAGAAAAGATATTAGTACGTGAATCCATGTTTATCCCAATTGATAGATGAACTTTGCTCTCAAAAATTTTTGGAAGTAAAGTTTTTCTTATAAAACCAAAGTATCAATTTAATTATCTCAATGAAAGGAACTACCTTATGGTACATAACAATGAAAGGAAGGAAGATTATTAGTGAATCCTTGTTTGTCCTAGTTGAAAAATGAAATTTTTTTTCTAAAAAAAGGTTAGAAGAAAAGCCTTTCTTATGGAACCAAAGCAGTAATGATATTTATCCCAAAGAGGATAATGAGTTTGTGGTTCCTTATCATGAAATCAAAAGAGATTGTTACATAAATCCGTATTTATCCCAACTGATAGGCAAACTTTGATTCTAAAAAATGGTGGGAAATGAAGTTTTTCCTATAGAACCAAAGCATCAATTCATTTATTCGAATAGAAAAAACAAATTTGGGGTAACCAAGTAATAAAAGAAAGGAGATTATTATGTGAATTCATTTTTATCCAAATTAAAAGACGAACTTTAATTCTAAAAATTATAGAAAAGGAAGTTTTTCCTATGAACCCAAAGCACCAATATCATTTATCCCAATGAGGAGAATGTGTTTATGGTGCCCAATTATGAAAAGAAAGGAGACTATTATGTGAATCCATGTTTACCCTAATCGAAAGATGAACTGCAATTCTAAAAAAGGTTGAAAGAAAAGTTTTTCTTATGAAACCAAAGCATCATTATCATTTACCCAAATGAGGAGAATGTGTTTATAGTGCCCAATCATGAAAAGAAAGGAGATTATTATGTGAATCCATGTTTATCCCAATTGAAAGAAGAACTTTAATTCTAAAATTGATAGAAAGAGAAGTTTTTCTTATGAAACCAAAGCAGTAATAACATTTATCCTAATAAAGAGAACGTATTTATGGTGCCCAGTCATGAAAAGAAAGAAGATTATTAGGTGGATCCATGTTTATCCCAATTAAAAGATGAACTTTAATTCTAAAAATGGTAAAATGATAAGTTTTTCTTATGAAACTAAAGCGTCAATATCATTTATCCCAAAGAGAAAAATCTGTTTATGCTAGCCAATCATGAAAAAAAAAGATATTATTATGTAAATCCATATTTATCCCAATTGTTAGATTCATTTTGATTCTAAAAAATGTAGGGAAGTGAAGTTTTGCTACTGAAACCAAAGTATCAATTCATTTATCCTAACGAGTGGAACAAGTTTATGGTACCAAATCATGAAAAGAAAAAAGATTATTATGTGGAGCTATGTTTGTCATACTTGAAAGATGAATTTCAATTCTAAAAATGGTAGGAAGAAAAGTTTTTTCTTTTTAAACTAAAGCATCAATATCATTTATCCCAATAAGAAGAATGTGTTTATGGTGCCCAATCATGAAAAGAAAGGAGATTATTTTGTGAATCCATATTTATCCCAATTGAAAGATGAATTTCAATTCTAAAAGAGGTAGAAAGGGAAGTTTTTCTTATAAGACCAAAGCATCAATGTCAATTATACCAATGAGGAGAATGTGTTTATGGTACCTAATCATGAAATGAAAGCAGATTATTATGTGAATCCATGTTTATCCCAATTGAAAGAAGAACTTTAATTCTAAAAATGGTAGAATGAGAAGTTTTTCTTATGAAATCAAAGCATCAATATCATTTATCCCGATGAGAAGAATGTGTTTATGGTGCCCAATCATGAAAAGAAAGGAGATTATTACGTGAATTCTTGTTTATCCTAACTGATAGACAAATTTTGATTCTGAGAAATGAAAGGAAGTGAAGTTTTTCTTATTAATCAAAGTAGCAATTCATTTATCCCAATGAGTAAAATGAGCATATGCGCCCAATTATGGAAATAAAAAAAATTATTATTTGAATCCATGTTTATCCCAATTGATAGATGAACTTTAATTCTAAAAAAGGTAAAAAAAGAAGTTTTTCTTATGAAACCAACGCATCAATATCATTTATCCTAATGAAGAGAAATTGTTTATAGTGCCCAATCATTAAAAAAAAGTAGATTATTACATGAATCTATGCTTATCTGAATTGAAAGTTGAATTTCAAATCTGAAAATTATAGAAGAAGAAGTTTATCCTATGAAACCAAAGCATTAATATCATTTATACAAATGAGGATAATGTGTTTATGGTACCCAATCATGGAAAAAAAGGAGATTATTATGTGAATCCATGTTTTATCCCAATTGAAAGATGAACTTTAATTCTAAAAATGGTAGAAAGAAAAGTTTTCTTATGAAACCAAAGCATTAATATCATTTATCCCAATTAGAAGAATATGCTTATGATGCCCAATCATGTAAAAAAAAGAGAATATTATGTGAATCTGTGTTTATCCTAATTAAAAAAAGAACTTGAAATCTAAAATACTGGAAAGAGAAGTTTTTCATATGAAACTAAAGCATCAATATCATTTATCCTAATAAGGAGAATGTGCTTATGGTGCCTAATCATGAAAAAAAGAGATTACTACATGAATTTCAATTTATCCTAATTGACAGACAAACATTGATTTTACAAAATAGTGGGAAGTAAAGTTTTTCTTATCAAAGCAAAGCATTAATTCATTTATCCCAATGAGTAAAATAAGCTTATTGTACCCAATTATGAAAAAAAAAAGATTATTATGTGAATCCATGTTTATCCTAATTTAAAGACAAACTTCAATTCTAAAAATGGTAGAAAGAAAAGTTTTTCTTATGAAACCTAAACGTCAATATCATTTATCCTGACGAAGAGAATGCATTTATGTGACCCAATCAAGAAAAAAAGATAATAATATATGAATCTATGTTTATCCCAATCAAAAGTCAACTTTCAATTCTAAATATTATAGAAAGAGAAGTTTTTCTTATCCAATCAAACATTAATATCATTTATCCTAACGAGGAGAATGTGTTTATGCAACCTAACCATGAAAAAAAAAGAGATTATTATGTGAATCCATTTTCATCCGAATTGAAAGATGAAATTTAATTCTAAAAAAGATAGAAAGAGAAGTTTTTCTTATGAGACCAAAGCATCAATATCAATTATCCAAATGAGGAGAATGTGTTTATGGTACCCAATCATGAAATGAAAGGGGATTATTATGTGAACTCATGATATCCCAATTGAAAGAAGAACTTTAATTCTAAAAATGGTATAAAGAGAAGTTTTTCTTATGAAATCAAAACATTAATATCATTTATCCCAATGAGGAGAATGTGTTTATGGTGCCCAATCATGAAAGGAAAAGAGATTATTACGTGAATTCTTGTTTATCCTAATTGACAGACAAACTTTGATTCTAAGAAATAGTAGGAAGTGAAGTTTTACTTATTAAGTCAAAGCAGCAATTCATTTATCTTGTGAGTAAAATAAGCATTTATATGAATCCATGTTTATCCTAATTGAAAGGCAAACTTTAATTCTAAAAAAGTTATAAAAGGAAGCTTTTCTTACAAAACCTATGCAACAATATCATTTATTCCAATGAACAGAAAGTGTTTATGGTGCCTAATCATGAAAAAAAAGTAGATTATGACATGAATCTATGCTTATCCCAATCGAAAAATGAATTTCAAATTTAAAAATGGTAGAAAAAGAAGTTTATCCTATGAAACCAAAGCATCAGTATCATTTATCCCAATGAGAAGAATGTGTTTATGGTACCCAATCATGAAAAGAAAGGAGATTGTTATGTGAATCCATGTTTATCCCAATTGAACGATGAACTTTAATTCTAAAAATGGTAGAAAGAGAAGTTTTTCTTATAAGACCAAGGCATCAATATCATTTATCCCAATGAGGAGAATGTGTTTATGATGCCCAATCATGTAAAGAAATGAGAATATTCTGTGAATCTGTGTTTATCCCAATTGAAAGAAAAACTTTAATTCTAAAATGTTGGAAAGAGAATTTTTGCGTATGAAACCAAAGTATCAATATCATTTATCCCTATGAGGAGAATGTGTTTATGGTGGCTAATCATGAAAGGAAAGGACATTATTTTGTGAATTCTAGTTTATCCTAACTGATAAACAAACTTTGATACTATGATATGCTAGGAAGTGAAGTTTTTCTTATTCAACCAAAGCATTAATTCATTTATCCCAATGAGTAGAACGAGCTTATGGCACTCAACTATGAAAAAAAAAGATTATTATGTGAATCCATATTTATCCCAATTTAAAGACATACTTCAATTCTAAAAATGGTAAAAAAAAAAGTTTTTCTTATGAAACCTAAGCATGAATATCATTTATCCCAATGATGAGAATGCATTTATGCTGCCCAATTAGGAAAAGAAAGGAGATTAATATGTGCATCTGTGTTTATCCTAATCGAAAGTCAAATTTCAATTTTAAAAATGGTAGAAAGAGAAGTTTTTCTTATCAAACCAAAGCATCAATATCATTTATCCCAATAAAGAGAATGTGTTTATGTTGCCTAATCATGAAAAAAAAGAAGATTCTTATGTGAATCCATGTTTGTCCCAATTAAAATTAGAACTTTAATTTTAAAAATAAAAGGAAAAAAGTTTTTCTTATGAAACCAATAGATCAATATCATTTATCCCAATTAGGAGAATGTGTTTATAGTGCCCAATCATAAAAAAGAAAGAGGATTATTACATGATTCATGTTTATCCCAATTGATAGGTGAACTTTGATTCTAAAAAATGTTGGGAAGTGAAGTTTTTCTAATGAAAGAAAAGTGTCAATTCAATAATTCCAATGAGTGCAACTAGCTTTTGGTACCCAATAATTGAAAGAAAAAAGACTGTTATGTAAATCTGTGTTTGTCTTAGTTGAAAAATAGACTTTACTTCTAAAAAATGGTTGGAAGAAAAGCTTTTCTTATGAAACCAAAGCATCAATGTCATTTATCCCTATCATAACGTACCCTAGGGTGGACCTTCAAGGATCTATAGGTGCGTACAACTTAAAATATTTTCCTAACTTGGAAATGTCTTCTTGACTGAGACTTTTCTTTTGCGATGTGATGAGAATGAGAATGTACAGATTCTTGACTTATGATACAGTGAAGGGGACCATAAGATGAATCACTCATCTTATTGGTTTCAGATGACCATGAAATGGCCAATGTTTAGAGTTGCCATCGATCATTTTGGGTTAGGCATGAGTAGATGCCAATTGAAACCTATGTTTTGAGTTATGAAACTCAAAACATTGATCCCATGGTTTATGTAATACAAAGATTCATCATTTGGGTTCAAGAGTTGGTTATGCACGATGAGGTACAAACCTTCTTGTAATGCCCACAATCAGTACCTTAATAGATATATCTTGTGTTGGTTTCAATTTTTTTATCCTAACTTGTCATTATTTTGATATAACCATTTTTTAGTGCATGAATATTATAGAAATACAAATCTAGGTTTTGATGAAAAAGATTTAATCTAATATACGCCCCAGAGAGATGGGGAATATAGAGATTTTTAATGAAATGATCTATGGATTTTTCTTTGAAGATGGAATGTTCCACTTTGGGCACTGAAGAGATACCCACGTGGAACATTACCTTTAATTTTATTTGGAATGATTGGAAAATATGAATGCAAATAATCATCATGAAGAAATCACGTTTGTAAGGCAATAAATGAAGTAACATATCATGGATCATTTAACGCAATGATAAAGAAAAAGGATGGACTATTAGAATTTTTCTCACAATTTGCATTAATTATTTGGGAATAACTGAATCGATAATTTTTTAAATGCATCTGGGTTTCTTGATTAAATGATGTTTGCTTAAAGTATTCACGAAAATCCAAGAAGAAGAAAAAAAGATTAATTATAGTTGAAAGATAGGGTTAAAGTACCTCTTAGAAAGATGGGGTTGGAGTATCCCCATCAATGGCAAATAATTTTTGACAAAGGAAGATTTTTAAATCTTGACAATTTTGAGAAGCGAGTTAGAGTATCTCTTCAAAAGGTTAGGGTTAGAGTATCCTTATGGATGAGAAATCATTTTTACAAAGAAAAGATTTTTAAATCTTGATAATTTTGAAGAATGGGGTTGGAGTATCCTCTTGAAAGGTTGGGGTTGGAGTATCCCCAAAAGTGACTTGTTTGAGACTCTTTAAAGAAGTCATATTAGAAAACATAAGTTGACAAAACTTTATGATTTATGAAATGTGTGAGCATTTTGATGGCTTTTGGCAAAAAAAAATTATTATGAACAAGGATGATAAAGACGTAAAATATGTTTATGCCTTGATACGAGCCTATGGGAGATCAAAGCATGTTCTTAAGTCTGATGAGGTGATACAGAGACATTCAAATATTTCAAGGAAAAATTCAAGAAAACAACTCAATTTTGACCATAATCGAAAATAGGGGATAAAGCAAAGCAAGGTTATTTCTCATTTTCTTTATATTTACGAGTCCAAACTCAAATCATCGACATTCAAACATCTATGACTAAACAGAAAGAATGGCATGAGCACCATAAATTCATTTACATGGCCTCGGAGTAATTTAGGATGATGAAATAGCCCATTAATCATACCACTTAAGGTATTGACTCAAAAACAAGGAACAAACATTTTGAGAACAAGTGTAAGGTCATTTTCATTGCAAAATCAAAAGATTTGAGTTTGTTTAGCCAAGATTCCAGATTTAAAGAACTTAATTTTCCCTAAGATATTTTGCTAACTTTAAGGAAAATGCTAAATCCATGCTAATCCTTGTTGGTTGAGGTTAACATGCTTGGCTTGGGGAGGTTTTGAAAATCAGTGTTTGACAACCATCAAACATGCATTTTGACAAAAGGAAGAGAACAAACATACAAAGGGATGACACATAACATGAATGGAGATGCTAATTTTACCAATGGTCTAGACAAAGGAAATGTTATACATTTTGACAAGAAAATGTTATGGAAGCTGAAAATGACAATGATTCATGACAAGATACAAGCTAATGTATAAATATGCTTGAAATATGTTAAGTTAATGATACATACATGGATTAAGGATAACAAGATGAATGGATATGGCATAAAATGCATGAGCAGGAGCTATCAAAATAATGAGGATGAAATAAGGCATTTTGCTCATCCAAATCCTAAACTACCATAATCAAAAGCCATATTAATGCATGATAATCCTAAGAGCTTGATGGAAACATGGAAAGCTCACTGAAATGATAAAGATATTGAAAAACAAAAAATGAAAGTGATAAAGTGAGGAGTTATACCAACAAAACTTTAGTTCTTGGTGAAATAATTGTAGTAGTAGAGATGGCTTGAATTTTTCTCCTTTTTTTGTTGTTAATGAGTAAGAAAAAGAAAGAAATAATGAGGTTTTGGTTTTGTTATGGATGAGGGTTATTTTTATAATGTGTAATGGTTGGGGAATGAGTGTTTTGGGTCTATTTTTGGGTGGTGGGTGAAGAAAAAAATAATGGATTACGGTTTTCTTGGTGTAGGAATGGTTTTATAAATTGAAAATGAGCTAGAATCTAACCTTTTTTAGCTGAGATGGAAGTGGTCCCTTTATACCAGCATTTTGAAGCCAAATTGGATTTTTTTTAGCCATTTCTTAAGAGGGACAAGGTGATGTCAGAATGGTGGCTATAGGGTGGCTGTAGGGAGCAACTTGCTGCCAATGTGATGGGCAAAGGGTAGCCGATTTAAATGCTGAAATGATTTTGCAGCAAATAGGGTGGCTAATGGTGATATTGGTTAACAAGCTAGGGAATAGGGTGATCATGTGATATTGACCTTTTTTTATCTAATTTAGACTTCAAAAAAAATGTTTTTATTAATTCAAAAGTCCAATTTCATAATTTGACATAGGTTTTGATCTTTTTTATACAAATAAATAAGTTAAAATCGAGTTTTTGATCAATGATGGATAAGTCAAAAATGCTTGGATTATGGAAAATTAGCTCGATTGCTAAAAAAAATTAGCTAGGACAAAATAAGGTGTCTACAGCTGCCCTTCTTTGACCGTTGCTGAGAATTAGGAATAGGGCAAAGATAAATATATACTATTTTTTTCGAGGTGGAATGATGTTCCCTAGGACATAAGGGTGTTAGGTTTTTTAAGGTTTGACCTTCTTAGGCAAATACAGAGTAATGTGGATTTTTTATGTGGGTACTGCCAGCTTGTGCGAGCTTTGACTTAAACTTGGGTGCCACCAGCTCATGTGGGCTTTGGTTCAAGTGCCACCAGCTTGTGCGAGCTTTGACTTAGACTTAGTTGCCCTAAGCTCATATGGGCTTTAACTTGAGTATCGCCAATTTATGCGAGCTTTGACTTAGACTTAAGTGCCATCAGCTCGTATGGGCTTTGACTTAGACTTGGGTGCCACCAGCTCGTGTAGGCTTCAAAGATAATGCCATTGACTTATGGGCTTTCAAAAGATGCCACTGACTTATGAGCTTTAAAAAGGTGCCACTAACTTATGGGCTTTTGTAAAGGTGCCATTAACTTGTAGGCATTGAAAAGATGCCACTAACTTATTGGCTTTAAAAAGGTACCACTAACTCATGGGCTTTTGCAAATGTGCCATTGACTTGTGGGTTTAAAGAGGGGCCATTGATTTGTGGGCTTTGAAGAGGTGCTACTGACTTGTAGGCTTTGAAAGGATGCTGATAACGTTTTTTTATTAAAACTTCTAATACAAGTTTTTCTTAACAAAAGTTCATGACAAAAGCTCCCGATGAAAGGGTTTTGACACTAGTTCTTCACAAAATGCTTGACAAAGCTTCTGATGAATATTCTCAACAAAAGTTTTTGATGATAGTTTCTGGACAACAATTTCTTGACACTATGGCCCTTTAACAGTAAATTCTTGGTAAAAAAAGGTTTTGACATAAGGTGATAAGAAGAAAAGAACCTTACCTGAATGACACTTGGTTTGCAAACTTGAAGGTTCAATAAACCTGGCTTGGAGCGATATTGTAAAAATGATGATGTATGATGGTAATGGGTCTACATGATGTAAAGTCTAATAAAGGAGATTGTTGTAGTTTTCCTTGTATGTCATTCAAACTCTCATAGGATGGTAATTTGTCTTTGATGTGACTATAGATGAAAATTTTCCTAATCTTGCTGGGGATTGTAGGTTGTCCCTGCTCCACTAGGGATATGACTAAAAATTTAGTCTCAAGAATTTGGACTATTGTGTTTCTCGATTCGGGAGGCTCAATCAATTTCCTGACAAATGAAGGGCATCATCAACAATTTAGAACTATTCGACTGATTATGTTGATGTCTCTAGTTTTGATAAGATTCTGATAAAATGCATAGGTTGATTTTTGGTTAGCCTAAAATGATTTTTCTTGAGATGTGTCTTGTGAAAGCAAGAAATGGTTTGGTGTATGGTCATGCCAAACCGGTGTTTGGACACAAAACGTGTATAATCTTGATGATCAAGGTGTAAGTAGAGTTCCTTGAGCTTTTCTTTTCCTTTCAATGTAATATTAAGATGTCCTGATGCGTATTTCTATTAATTATCAAACATAATCAACAAAATGACAAGTGTAATGTGAAGCATATAGGGGCTAAAAAAATAAGGTAATATTTATTCATGACAACAAAGAGACATAACTCAATATATCTTTTGACAAACAATTGATAGGGTAGCAAGAAAGATGATCTTTTGGGGCAAAAGATGCCTTTAACAATCATGGCATGGATGTTTTTCAGGGCTTTTTAGAATCTTTCTCGAATAATGAATGTGCCTAGCATGAGCTAATCTTTGAAAGATCTCTAGGATTGCTTGGCATTATCCTATAGGTACTCTCAGTTTATGTCCCATCAAAATTGATCTTCTTAAGTTGCCCTTATGGGTTTTCAACTATAGTTAGGTTGGTTGCCAAATGTTCGTTTCGAATTTTCATCTAGACCTCTTTTTATTTTCCTCTTTTTTTTTGTGTTTTTTTTACTTTCACCCCTTTTTAAAGGACACTTTTTTAGGTTTTTGCCCTTTACATGTAATATTTCTTGACAAAATCTGAGTTGAATGGGTTTGGCAAGACATTGCCATCCATTTTTGATAAAATTAGGGCCTTTTCAGAGAAGGCATGCTTTATGACATACAATCCTTCCTAATTAGGGGTCCACTTACCCCGTGCATCTTTAAAAATTAGAAGGATCTTCTTCAATACCAATTCGTTTGGGTTAAATTATTATGGGCGCATCTTTTTGTCATGGGCTCTGATCATACATCTTTGATACATTTGACCATAGCAGATGGCCTTCATGCATTTATCCTCGAAGAGGTTGAACTGGTCATATCATTCTTAACCCATTCGGCTTCTTCAAGTTTGGTTTCCCTCAAGACTATGAGAGAAGGGATCTCGACTTTGATAGGCAATACAACTTCCATCCCATAGACATGAGAAAATAGGGTAGCACCTATGGAAGTGTGAACTGAGGTTCGATACTCATAAAGTGTAAAGAATAGCTTCTCATGCCAGACTTTGTAAGTTTTGATCATTTTTTCAACTATTTTTTAATGTTTTTGTTAGCTACCTTGACTGCCCCATTCATCTTTAGGCAATAAGAGATAGAATTATGATGCTGGATCTTGAACTATGAACAAACTGCTTGCATCATTTTATTATCTAAATTACTTGCATTGTCTGTGATGATTTGGTTCAGAAGGCCATATTTGCAGATAATGTTCCATTGGAGAAACTTACATGTGATCGATCTAGTGACATTAGCACACAAGGTAGCTTTCACCCATTTACTGAAATAATCGATTACCATAAAGATAAAATGATGTCCATTAAAAGCTTTAAGGGTGATTGGCCTGATCACATCCATACCCCACATGGAGAAAGGCCATGAGGCCATCATGACATGAAGTGGCACTAAAGGGATATGGATCTTATCAGTATAGATTTGACACTTATGGCATTTTTAGCCATAATTGATGTAGTCTCTCTTGAGAGTCAACCAATAATAACCCGCTCTCATAATTTGCTTGGCCATCCAATGTCCATTAGCATGTGTGCCACAAATCTCTTCATGAGCTTCTTCTAGGATCTTTTTGGCTTCAAGAGTGTCAACACATCTGAGCAATACTTGAGCATGACTCTTTTTGTATAAGATTTTTTCATCGAGAACCAATCCCATAGCCATCCTTCTGATAGTCCTTTTATCAGTCTCGTTTGCATGTTTAGGATATTATTGATCTTTAATGTAACGAAAGATGTCATACTACCACGGTAGACCATCTTTTTTTTTTTTTGACAATATGATAATGGACCAAAGTTATGTAGATGCTCATCTGGATAGAAGCAACATCTGACTCCTTGTTGACTTTAAACATGGATGATAAGGAAGCCAAAGCATCAACTATTTGGTTTTCTTCTCGAGGTAAGTGTTGAAAACTAAAATCATCAAATTCTTTCTTGAGCTCTGCTATCAACTTCCCATACTACAGCTTAGCATCACAAGTTTGCCACTCTCCTTTCAATTGGTAAATGACAAGGGCCGAATCACTGAACACCTATAATATCTTTATATCCTTCTCAATGGCTGCTTGAAGCCCTATGACACAAGCTTCATATTCTGCAATATTATTCATGCAGTCAAAAGTTAGCCTTGCTGTGAATAGATGATGACTCCTATCAGGTGACATCAATATTGCCCCAATTCCATGTCCTAAAGCTTGATGCTCCATCAAAATACATCTTCCAGGATCAATCTTGGTTAGAGGCATCTTCATTCTCACAAATGCATATTAGATCTTCATTTGGGAAGTTAAAATTTAAGGGCATAGTCATCTACCGCTTGACTTACCAAAAAGTCAGCTATTGCATTACCCTTGATGGCTTTTTGACTAACATAGGCAATGTCATATTCAGAAAGTAGGACTTGCCATCTAGCTAGCCTTCCTGATAGTGCAAGGGCATCGCATACATACTTGATAGGATCAAGCCTTGCAATGAACCATTTGGTGTGATACAGCATGTACTGCTAGAGTCTCTTGGCTATTGACACTAAAGCGCAACATAACTTCTCAACTGTGGAGTAATTACAGTCATATTCCCTAAACTTTTTGCTTAAGTAATAGATTGCTTATTGCTTCTTTCTTGATTCATAATGCTACCCTAATACACAAACCATAGACTTGTCAAAGATTGCCAAGTAAAGGATTAAAGGTCAACTAGGCACCAGTGGTACCAACACTGATGGGCTTGAGATAATGGTTGACTTTATCAAAGGCTTCTTAACATGCCTCATTCCACTCTCTTGGATTTTGTTTGCGAAGGAGCTAAAAAATAGAGTCGTATTTGTCAGTGAGCTAGGATATGAATCTAGTAATGTAGTTCAGTTTCCCCAAAAAGCTTCTTACTTCCTTTTGGGTTTAAGGTGGTGGCATATCTTGAATGGCTTTGACTTTGTCTAGGTCAACTTCAATCATTTTTTTGCTGACGATAAAGCCTAGAAGCTTACCTGAAGTGACTCCGAAGGTACACTTAATAGGATATAATTTGAGTTAAAATTTTTAAAGTCATTCAAAAAGTTTTTAAAGGTCTGTGACATGCTCATCCTTTTTTGTTGACTTGGTAATTGTGTTATCAATGTAGACCTCAATTTCTTCGTGCATCATGTTATGGAATAGGCTACCATAGCTCATTGATAGGTTGCCCCAATATTTTTTAGTTTGAAGGGCATGACATTATAGCAAAATGTTCCCCACATGGTTACAAAAGTTGTTTTCTCTATGTCTTCGGGTGCCATCTTGATCTGGTTGTAGCCTGAGAATCCATCCATGAAAGAGAATAAAGAATTCTTGGTCGTATTGTCTACTAAAGTGTTGATATAGGGTAGTAGGAAGTTATCCTTAGGACTAGCTTAGTTTAAATCCTAATAATCAACATAATTTGTACTTTACCATCTTTTTTTAGGACTAGGACTATATTGCAAACCCATTCTGGATGTTTGGCTACTCCAATAAACCCTACATCAAACTGCTTCCTGACTTTCTCTTTCATTTTAAGAGCATTTTTGGCTTTATCCTCCTTGACTTTTGCCAAGTTGGTTTGCATCCAGGCTTGATGGGAAGCTTATAGACCACTATATAAGTGTCTTGTCCTAGCATGTCTTGATATGACCAAGCAAATGCATATTGATATTTCTAAAGTAGGTCTATTAGCTTGGTCCTAGTTGTCAACTTTATTGAGGTTTTGATTTTAACCTCTTTTTAGTCCTCCTAAATACCCAGATTTATTACTTTCATTGGGTCTTTATAGGCATGTCTGCCTCCTTCTTATTTAACTAATCGTAAGAGGTTTGGTGGTATAGAGCTTTCTTCAAAATCTTCTTCAAGATTGACTTCACTAGTGCAAGTTGAATGTTTAAAATTGATCTTCAAAGACCCATCTGACACATCTATGTCACTATCATGAAGACACTTGAAAAGGCAAATAAACATTGCAAAAAGCACACACACAACTAAGGGATTTGGATAAAAATAAAGGCAAAAGAAAGTAACAAAGACAAAAAGGTTGAAAAGTGATACACAATATGAAATTATATATATGCAAAGTCATTTCATTGATAATGTTTGATAAAAAATTCCCCTTACATAGGACACCTATCTATCTTTGGGCGAGAGCAGGTAGGTTTTCATTTCTTGACGTTACATGAAAGGGATAAAAAAAGTGCAGGGGCTTCTGTAATAACCCTATCATCAAAATCAAGTCTTAGTGGAAGGACATGACTTTTATGGCTTGGTATCTTGGAGATAGAAGTTGTTAAGTGCTCTGTTCAAGATGACTAAGACATCTTTTACCTTTTGCTTATCTAGTTAGTTTGGGTCGATTCATCCTCTTGAACGGAATATCTCATGGAAAGATGAGAACATTGTTAACTTCGATTTTTTCTCTCAATTCAATGATTGTGTCATCTCCTGGTTACAGATCCTTTTTTCTTACTACTTTCTTGAATGTGCATTGGCCTTGAATCGTAACCTCTTTTGTTGGCTTGAGTGTTGACCTATAAGGCTCAAGCAATCCTTTGCGAATTTTTGCAACCTTTTTCAATAGGAGAACCATTAGCAACGGTCATTTTTAAACTTGAGTGGGTACTCTTTGATAGATGGGGTTTGACTATTAGTAATCTTTCTCCCACAAATATAGCATTAATAAACTCAAAGAATTGGAAGGATGACTCTGGTGCATCTTCATTAGGCCCTACATAAATATCCTCAGTAAAAGCTATGGCGATCATTTCTTTTTCAGCCTCGATGGTGACCATTTTATCATTTATCACAAATTTGAGCTTATGATAGAGAGAGGATGGGACAGCTTTGGCGAAGTGTATCCATGGTCTTCCCAATAGGAAGTTGTAAGAAAGATTAATATCCATAACTTGAAAGTCCACTTCATATGTGCATGGGCTTATCTGGAGCTGGATTGTGATATTTTCAATTACTCTACAGCATGTTCCATCAAAAGTTCAAACTATGGTGTGGCTACTTTTGACATGAGACTGATCGACAAAGAGTTTGCTTAATGTAGTCATAGGTTAACCCATTGTCTATAAGTACTTTGGGCAAAATATGTCCCTTACAATAGGTAGTGATATCCAGAGCTTTATAACTGCCCCTACCTTCGGGTGGGATCTCATCATCAGTGAATGAGATATAATTATCAATCATGATGTTGTTCACTAGCCGATCCAACTTTTTTATGGAGACATCCGAGGGCATATATGCTTATTTTAGCACCTTCAGTAATGCTTTTTGATGAAGCTTTGAATTACGAAGTAGAGATAGCATAAAAATCTTGGCAAGTTGTTCATTTAATTAATCCACAATGTAGTATTCACTGTGCTAGATAAACTTGAGAAACTTCGTGGCTTTTTTTTCACTCACTGTTTCCTTGACTTTTTGGGGCTCAAAATTTTTTTTTTAAGAATGAGTGGTACTAGTGCTTAGAGATGCATCAACCTTATGTTTTTTTTAGTTGGAGGAGCATAACACCTACAGCTATGGGTGAGGTGACTAACTCTTAATAGTTCCATTACAGCAGTTGAGGGAGTTAGCTCTTCGATCATCATTACCTGATTCTCGTATTTCCATGGGATAGCTTTATTTCTCTTGTATGAGAATGGTTTAGGTACTTCTACCACTAACTTTGGTGTTGGTATCGGAGAACTAACCTCAAAACTTGGCTTGCCATAGAGAATAAGAGGTTGATTTCTCCCATAAGATGGCTTCATGGTTTCATCTCCTATCATGTTGATAGATTCGACAGCAGGTGTGATCTCATGATAAAATTCTATCTGGCCTTCATTCATCATTCTTTGAACCATGGACTTAAACTCCCTACATGTTTGTAAGGTATGACCTATAACTATGTGTAAGTCATAGAAGTTATCAGGATTGTCTTCCATTTTTTCTATTTCATTAAGTAACCTAACTTGAATCAATTCTTGGTAGACCAAGAACATTGGCATCCTTACAACCTCTATGCTTGCCCTTATTTCATGTTTATTCTCAATATCGATCATGTTTACAGCTAGTTCAGTGTCGTTTAGTAAAGGATTGGCGGCAACATTTGGTCCTTGGTTTATCCCAAAATACAAAACTTTTGAGTTAATTAGATTTTGCACATTTCATTTAAAAGATATGCAATTTTAAATGCCATGCCCTGCTGCCCTAGCATGGTATTCACAATAGGCGTTACGATTGTACCATTACGAGCATAATGGCTTCTTTTTTGGGACATAAATTGAGGCCAATAAATGATTTTGGATCAAGGTCTAGTAAAGCTCCTTATAAGTTATAGGGATAGGATCAAGATGTTGTCTTTGTTGATGTGCCCCTCGATTGCAAGGTGCATTATTGGTTGCTCGATTGGTACTTTGGTAACCTTGTGTATGGTAGCTTTGTGGTGGGTTGGATGGGATTGCAAAGGATGGGTTATAGGCTATGGCATTAATTGGCTAAGAGGGTATGGTGATAGAGCGAGAATAGATCGTGCTTGGGTAGTGAAGGTTGAGTATTTGACGTTAGTTTAGCTAAAATGAGCTAGCATAGCTTATGGCATTGGCCTCTTATTCCTTCTTTTTACTAGCAATAGGCTTCTTGCTTGATCCAGACATTTCCTTGGCTAACATTCTACCACTCTCAATGGCTGCGTCAATTATTTCTCCATAGAGGACTAGGTCAGCAAATTTCTTGGTGGCATTTCCTACGAGCTTCTCCTAATAAGGAGCACATAAGGTGTGGATGAAAGTGACTATCAGCTCTTTTTCTGTAATGGGAGGTTAGACTAGGGCTGCTTCCTCTCTCCATTTTTGGGCTTATTGCCTGAAGCTTTCAAGGGATTTCTTCTCAAATTCATCAAGAAAAGTTGATTCGGCGCTCAATCCTACATGTGCTGATATTGATTCAAAAAGGCCTTAGCCAAGTCAGCCCATGATTGGATTTTCATGTTTTCTAGCTCGATATACCACTGAGCTACTGCCCCAATGAGGCTATGGTAAAAGCAATGGATGAGGAGCTTTTCATCTTTCTCATACCCAGCCATCTTTGTTAGGTACATTCGAACATGGACAGAAGGTCGGTGGTTCCATAAAATATTTTAAATTCAGGGACTTTGAACTTTAGGGGCATAACAAGGTTAGAAACCAAAGACAACAATTGCACGTCAAAAGCTCCAAACTTGTCACTCCCCTTAATAGCTTAGAGGCGTTTTTTCAATAGCTAAAATTTGCTTACTTTTTTTTCAATCATGGTGGATTTTTGAACTTCTATTTTCTCTAGTTCCTTACAGTCAAGGGTTATCAGATCTATCGATAAGACTCCTACATTTGCCCCCTGAGTACTAGGAATGAATTGACCTGCCATAATGGGATTAATGTAGATAACTAGAGGAGCCTGAGTGGTAGGTGTAGGAGCAAGATGTTGTTCTTGTCTAGTTTCCCCTTGGGTAGGTTCTAGATTATTGGCAGGGGGACTTTCAACATTGGGAGATCAATCCTTGTTTCAGCAGTGCTAGCTTGCCCTTTTTTTTTCATAGAGGTGGTCATTAGTTCCATAAGTTTTGCAATGTGATTCTGCATTTCATATTGCTGACAAAGCATCTGGTCTTGTGATTCATTAACCATTAGCTCAAGTCGTTCAATAAGAGCTTTATGATCATTCTCCATGATTTACTTATGGCATCGTGTGTTGTAGCAGTGTGTGATGTAAGGTTTTGTGTTCCTAATTAACCTTGGAATCTCTTGCACTTTTATGGCCCAAGTCCCATAATAGACTTTTTTTAAAAAAATGTATTTATTGATGAGCATTTATGATGAGATGATGAGTTAAGATAATGAATGATTGATGCAAGTGCAATGAAAAAATTGGTGAAATTAAATGTGCATATGCATTGGAGACAGTTAATTCTTGGAACAGCTTCATCAATAACATCATTCATAGAGTCACAAAAGGGGTTTTTCTTTTATGACATGATTACATCTGAAAGTATCTAACATGGTTACATTATGTAATCACATGATCAAAAAAACCTAAAAATCATTGCTCACAATCTCCAACAAGTGCAATGTCTTGCCTTATGGATCGAGCTACTTCAATCATGTCATTCACCTCTTGTTGAGCCATCTGAACTTGTTGAGTGAGGTGCTGATGTTGTTCTTGGTAGTTCAGATGTGCTTGCTCGATTGTTGCTTGCCAATCTAGTTCACATTGCTCAGAAGCCCTTATTAGTTCATTGATATGACCTTGATGATCCTAAAGAGATTCTTCTAACTCCTGGATTCTATGAATAAGGGCTTCATTTTCAACCCCAATGGCTCTTGTATCTCGTATTTGGATTTTGAGTCTTTGATTCCGTCATTGGTAGGTGAAAGCAAGAGCACATGCCCTTGTGAACTTTTCTTTGTTGGTTCTGATTTCTTTCTTTTAGTGATTCAGCTGACGATTGAAAGTGGAAACTTTTGCTTCCCATTCGACTGATGTCTTGCCAATACATCGAAACTTGTTAGCTTTTCTGAGTGTCACATAATCCTTGGTTAGGCTTTCGAGGTCATCTTTAAAGCGATCCCTTTTTTTAATGACTCAATCCATTTCACCACTCCTAAGATAGATATCCATCTCTAGGTGGCCCTTTTCCTCCTTAAGTCGAGAGATTTCTATAGCAAAGGATTCCTTTTCTCGCTTGAACTCCCTCTTAAGTAGCTCGATCTCAAAAGGCGATTCCTCTATTGGGATATGCAGTATCCTAAAATTAGGTGGTGGCAATGGATCATTGATACGGTGAAGCCTCTATTCTTTGTATCCTGGTGTGGTAGGGCTTCTTCTCCAGTATCTGTCCATATAATGGATCCTCTTCCAAGCTTGGAAAGCTAACTAGACTTTCACTTTATAATTGAGCTTTCTGTATTCAAAACCCTAATATCCCAAGTCTTCAAAGAATGAGATGAATTGCTAGCACTAGAACTGATGTAACACCAAAAGAAAAGCATAACGATATTTCCCCATAATCCCAAGAGAGGTACATAAGTGTAGTTTCCACATCTGTACACAATTGACTGAAGGAACACCTATGGGGCTCTCCATATGATTTCTTCTTTGACATTTCGTAATTCCTCAACCTAATGCTTTTCTATCTTATCTTGATGACATTGGTCTTCTAATGCTCTGGAAAGAGGATTGATCTTGAAGAAGACACTTTGCCTGACTCTTCTTTTCCTAACACAAATATGACCTAGGAGCCATATCTGGAGCAATGAGGCACACCCGATAAACCTTCATGTTCCCATTCTCTTACAAAGGCTGAGGGCGTGAATGGTTCTGGTAATAATGCCAGAAGGAAGGTTGATGTTGCAACGTAAGCGAGAAAAGAAATCTGTGACTACTGCCTCTACATAACCCAAAGTCTTTGGGAATATAATGAGCTCATAGATTGCCAGAGCATAGATATCTTGAGCTTTTTTTTATCAAAAAGATTTACCACTGCCTTTTTCAAGCTGGTCGAAAAGATGCATTTGCTACTCCCTTTTACTTTAATGTGACTATCAATCCATGCTTTTGTGACTGCAAGAATTTGCCTTAACCTCTTCTTGAATGAAGAAGGCATTAGGGCTTTGTAGTAAATTCGATATGACTTGGCATTTCTTATGTTGAGCAGGGCTGTGTACTCATCAATGGTATGGACTAAATCTCATTGGTTGAAGGTGAAGCATTGGTAGGCCAAATTCTAAAACTGTGCCACCGCTCGCAACAAGCCATCATCCAACTTTGAAGTAAGAGAGCTATATCTTCGTACATTTTAGTGAAGTAAGAGAGCTATATCTCCATACTTTTTAGTGAAGGTTTCTTTCATGTTGCTGTCCCAATTGTCCCAAATGTGCTTTAGTTCCTGACAATCATTCTGATGAAAACAAATTTTGACCTCTTCATGCATTTTTAAGACATAGTTAGGCTTTAAGATATCCCTGTCCTGACGTTTTCGACCTTCTGACCATGTTCTGACATTTTCAAAAGACTTAATAGTTGAGATAAGTTGTTGCTCCATAAATGATGCCCCTTGCTGAACACTAAACTAGAATAATTGTCCCAAAATGATGATTATCATGATGGTTATAATGAAATGATGCATGCACCAAAATACAAACAAAGAGAAAATGAGTTAGTGGAACATATAAGAGATAAATGTAAGGAAATAAAAATTTAAGAACATCAGAAGAGAAAAAAAATAAACGTCTCAGCCAAGGTGCCGAGATAAGAGATGAGCAACATTTCAACATGCTAAGATGCAATCTGCCCTTCATGAGGTGATGCTATATTTTATTTAAAAAAAATGACCAGTAGCAATATTCGTTCATCACCATTAGTACGGATACGCACTAAGCCATGACTCGGACAGCATAATAGTTTACAGTATAAGACATTATGAACGATGGTTTTGTTTCACCATAACCTATTTATACAAAGGTTAGTCGTCGTTCAAGTAGCACAATGACATGTCTTGATAAATGATAAAAGTGCATATGCGGGTCACTGTTGTATATTCATTGTCACCTATATAATTATGGTAATTAAGAGTAAAGGTTAGGAATGTTTCCCCAAGTGACCTTGTTCTCTAGGTATTCTAGTAGCATTCCGGTATGGTTTGACATAGTTTAGCTCGTAGGGCTCACTATATGAGGTTTAAGTTGATGCCTAAACACGTATCCGAATTGCTCCTTCATTCAGTAAGAATAGTCAAGGGACCTCGATCCTAGACCTATCATGGGTTTGGCGGAATGGGTTTGATCCATTGGATGTATTTCACTATGTAAATGCAGAGGGTTACTCACGAAAGATATAGGTAATTTACATTTGGGAAGTTATTGCCATGCCTATGCAAAGGGTTACTCACGAAGATGGATAGCTCACTTCCTCCTAATAATTGGGTTGTAACCACACCATGGAGTTTGGCAAGACACTAATGCACATGCAAGTGTGCGGTGTGTGACAAGGAAATGATCAAACCTTTTTGTTTACTTCCATATTACCATTTTTATTAAACTAATGATTATTTGAAAATAAGGCAATCTTGACAATCATGTCAAACAAAAGATTAGTTGACAAAACAAAAAAGGGTCATAGTTAAATAATGACCGAAGATCAAAAGAATCGAGAACCTAGCAAGACATGGCTAGTTATTGGACTAATTTTTTATATTACCCCAACTGGAATTGCCAAGTTGTCGCAACATACCCTGGGGTGGACCGTCGTGGATCTATAGGTGCATATAACTTAAAATATTTTCCTAACTTAGAAATATCTTTTTAACTGAGACATTTCTTTCATGATGTGATGAGAACAAGAGTGTATGAATTCTCGACTTATGATACAGTGAAGGGGATTATAAGATAAATCACTCATCTTATTAGTTTTGGATGACCATCACGAAAAGGCCAATGTTTGGAGTCACCACCAATCATTTTAGGCTAGGCATGACCGGATGCCTATTGAAACTTATGTTTTGAGTTACAAAACTTAAAACATCGATCCCATGGTCTACACAATACAAAGATTCGTCGTTTGGGTTTGGGAGTTGGTTATGCATGATGAGGTACGAACCTCCTCGTGACGCTCGCAAGTAGTACCTTACTAGCTTTGTCTTGCTCATTTCGATTCTTTTGATCTTAACTTGCCATTATTTCGATATAACCCCTTTTAATGCATGAATCTTACAGAAACACAAATCCAAGTTTAGATGAAAAAGATTTAATCTTATATATGCCTTGAAGAGATAGGGAATATAGAGATTTTCAATAAAATTACCTCTAGATTTTACTTTGAAAATTGAATGTTCCACTTTGGGCACTGGAGAGATACCGATATGGAACATTACCTTTAATTTTATTTGCAATGATTGGAAAACATGAATGCAAATAATCATCACGAAGAAATCACGTTAGTAAGGCAATAAATAAAGTAAAATATCATGGATCATTCAATGCAATGATAAAGAAAAGGGATGGACTATTGGAATTTATCTTGCAATTGGCATCAATTATCTAAGAATAATCGAATCGGCAATTTTTGAGATGCATTTGGGTTTCTTGATTAAATAAGGCTTATTTGATGTATTCATGGAAATCAAAGAAGGAGAAAAAAAGATTAATTATAATTAAAATACAGGGTTGGAGTATCCACTCAGAAAGATGGGGTTGTAGTATCCCCGTATATGGCAAATAATTTTTGACAAAGGAAGATTTTTAATTGTTGGCAATTTTGAGAAGCGGGGTTGGAGTATCCCCTCAATAGGTTAAGGTTAGAGTATCCCTGTGCATTAAAAATCATTTTAACAAAGAAAGATTTTTAAATCTTGATAATTTTGAAAAGCGAGGTTGGAGTATCCCTTCGAAAGGTTAAGGTTAGAGTATCCCTAAAAGCGACACATCTGACACTCTTTACAAAAGTCAAGTTAGAAAACATAAGTTGACAAAACTTTGGGATCTATGAAATCTGTGAGCATTTTGATAACTTTTGGCAAAAGAAATTACTATGAATAAGGATAATAATGATGTAAAATATGTTTGTGACTTGATGCGAGCCTATAGGAGGTCAAAGCATGTTTTTGAGTTTGATCGAGGTGATATAGAGACATTCAAATATCTCATGGTGAAATTCAGGAAAACAACTCAATTTTGACCATAAATAAAAAAAGGGGACAAAGCAAAATATGGGGTATTTCTTATTTTCTTTATGTTTACAGGTCCAAACTCAAGTCATTGACATTTAAACATCTATGACTGAAGGGAAAGAGTGGCATGAGCATCACGAACTCATTTACATAGCCCTGAGTAATTTAGGACGATGAAATAGACCGTTGATCATGCCACTCAAGGTATTGACTTAAAAACAAGGCATAAATGTTTCAGGAATAAGTGTAAGGTCATTTTCATTGCAAAATCAAAAGATTCGAGTTTGTTTAACCAAGATTCCAAATCTGAAAAACTTAATTTCCCCCAAGATATTTTGCTAACTTTAAGGAAAATGCTAAATCCATGCTAATTCTTATTGGTTAAGGTTAACATGTTTGCTTGGGGAAGTTTTGAAAATCAGTTTATGACAACCATCAAACATGCATTTTGACAAGGGGAAGAGAACAAACATACAAGGGGATGACATATAACATGAATGGGGATGTTAACTTTACCGATGGTCTAGATAAAGGAAATGTTATACATTTTGACAAGAAAAGTTATGGACGCTGAAAATAACAATTATTCATGACAAAATGAAAGCTAATGTATAAATATGCTCGAAATATGTTAGGCTAATGATTCATTCATGGATTAAGGATAATAAGATGCATGGATATGGCATAAAATGCATGAGCAAGGGCTATCAAAATAATGAGGATGAAATGAGGCATTTTGCATATCTAAATAACCAAAGGCCATAATAATGCATGATAATCCTAAGAGGGTAATAGAAACATGAAGAGCTCACTACAATGATGAAGATGTTGAAAACAGAAAATGAAAAGTGATAAAGTAAGAAGTTATACCAACAAAACTTCAGTTCTTGGCCAAATAATTGGAGCAGTTTTAATTTCTCTTCTTTCCTTGTTGTTAATAAGCACGAAAAAGAAAAAACTAATAAGGTTTTTGTTCTGGTATTGGTGAAGGTGATTTTTACAATGTGTAATGGTTTAGGAATAAGTGTTTTGGGGCTATTTTTGGGTGGTGGGTGAACAGCTACGAGATTCTGGTTTTCTTGGTGTAGGAATATTCTTTTAAGTTGAAAATAATCTAGAATCTAAGTTTTTTCAGCTAAGATAAAATGGTCCCTTTATACCAGCATTTTGGAGCCAAATTGGAGGTATTTTTGGCTATTCCTCAAGGGGTCAAGGTGATGTCAAACTAGTGGCTATAGGGTGACTGTACAGAGAAACTTGCTGCTATTGCGATGGGCATAATGTGGCTGGTTTAAATGCTAAAATGATTTCCCAGCAAATAGGGTGGCTGATGGTGACATTGGTTAACAAACCAAGGAGTAGGGTGATCATTTCATATTGACCTTTTTTTTAATCTAATTTAGACTTAAAAAAAATATTTTGATTAATTGAAAAGTTCAAATTCGTAATTTGACATGGGTTTTGATCTTTTTTGGATACAAATAAATGAGTTAAAATTGATTTTTTTATCAAGGTTGGATTTGTCAAAAATGCTTGGATCGTGAAAAATTAGCATGATTGCAAAAAAAAAATTAGCCCAGACAAAATAAGGTGCCTACAATCCCAAAATGGATAATGAGTTTATGGTTCCTTATCATGAAAACAAAGGAGATTATTTTGTGAATCCATGTTTATCCTAATTGATAGATAAACTTTGATTCTAAAAATGGTAGGAAGTGAAGTTTTTCTTATGGAACTAAAGCATCAATTCATTTATCCTAATGAGAAGAATGAATTAGGGGTGCCCAATCAATAAAAGATAAGAAATTATTATGTGAATTCATTTTTATCCCAAGTGAAAGGCAAACTTTAATTCTAAAAATGGTAAAAAAAAAAGCTTTTCCTATGAAACCAAAGCATCAATATCATTTATCCTAATGAGGATAATGTGTTTATGGTGCCCAATCATGAAAAGAAAGGAGATTATTACATGAAACTATGTTTATCCCAATCGAAAGATGAACTTTAATTATAAAAATGGTAGAAAGAAAAGTTTTTCCTATGAAATCATAGCATTAATATCATTTATCCTAATGAGAAAAATATGTTTATGGTACGCAATCATGAAAAGAACAGATATTATTATGTGAATCCATGTTTATCCCAACTAAAAACAGAACGTTAATTTTAAAAATGGTAGAAAGAGAAGTTTTTCTTAGGAAACCAAAGTGTCAATATCATTTATCCCAACGAGGAGAATGTGTTTATGGTGCCCAATCATGAAAAAAAAGAAAAGTATTATGTCAATCCATATTTATCCCAATTGATAGATTAGCTGTGATTCTAAAAAATATTGGGAAGTGAAGTTTTACTTATGAAACCAAGTATCATTTCATTTATCCCAACGAGTTGAACAAGCTTATGGTACCCAATCATGAAAAGAAAAAAGATTGTTATGTGAATCCATGTTTGTCATAGTTGAAAGACGAATTTCAATTCTAAAAATTCTAGAAAGAGAAGTTTTTCCTATGAAACCAAAGCGTCAAGGTCATTTATCCCAATAAGGAGAATTTGTTTATGCTGCCCAATCAAGAAAATAAAGGAGATTATTCTGTGAATTCATGTTTATACCAATTAAAAGATGAATTTTAATTTTAAAAATGGTAGAAAGAGAAGCTTCTCTTATTAGACCAAAGCATCAATATCATTTATCCCAACAAGGAGAATGTGTTTATATGCCCAATCATGAAAAAAAAAGAAGATTCTATGTGAATCTGTGTTTATCCTAATTGAAAAAAGAACTTTAATTCTAAAAATGGTAGAAAGAAAAGTTTATCTTATGAAACCAAAGCATCAATATCATTTATCCCAATAAAGAGAATTTGTTTTTGGTTTCCAATCATGAAAAAAAAAGAGATTATTACGTGAATTCCTATTTATCCTAATTGACTGACAAACTTTGATTCTAAGAAATGTTAGGAAGTGAAGTTTGTCTTATTAAACCAAAGCATCAATTTATTTATCCCAATAAGACGAATGTGTTTACGGTGCCCAATCATGAAAAGAAAGGAGATTATTAAGGGAATCCATGTTTATCCCAATTGAAAGAAGAACTTTAATTCTAAAAATGGTCAAAAAAGAAGTTTTTCCTATAAAATCTAATGATCTGTATCATTTATCCTAATGAGAAGAATGTGTTTATGGTGCCAAATAATAAAAAGAAAAGAGATTATTATGTGAATCAATGTTTATCCTAATCGAAAGTTGAATTTCAATTCTAAAAATGGTAAAAAGAGAAGTTTTTCTAATGAAACCAAAGCATCAATATCATTTATCCCAATGAGTATAATGGGTTTCTGGTATCCAATCATTAAAAGAAAAGAGATTATTATGTAAATCCATGTTTATCCTAATTGAAAGATGAACTACAATTCTAGAAATTATAGAAAGTGAAGTTTTTCTCATGAAGCCAAAGCATCAATACCATTTATCCCAATAAGAAGAATGTGTTTATGACGCCCATTCATGAAAAGAAGAGAGATTATTATGTGAATCCCTGTTTATCCTAATTAAAAAAAGAACTTTAATTTTAAAATTTGTAGAAAGAAAAGTTTTTCTTATGAAACCAAAGCATCAATATCATTTATCTTAATGAGGAGAATGTGTTTATGGTGCCCAATCATGAAAAGAAAAGAGATTATTACATGAATTCCTGGTCATAATTGATGGATAAACTTTGATTCTAAAAAATGGCGAGAAGTAAATTTTTTCTTATAAAACCAAAGTATTAATTCATTTATACCAATGAGTAGAACGAGCTTATGGTACCCAATCTTGAAAAGAAAGAAAATTATTTTGTGAATCCATGTTTATCTCAATTGAAAGATGAACTTCAATTATAAAAATGGTATAAAGAAAAGTTTGTTTTATGAAACCTAGGCAACAATATCATTTACCCAATGAGGAGAATGTATTTATGGTGCCCAATCATGAAAAGAAAGGGGATTATTATGAGAATATATGTTTATCAAAATCGAATGAATTTCAATTCTAAAAATGATAGAGAGAGAAGTTTTTCTTATGAAGCCAAAGCATCAATATCATTTATCCCAAAGAGAAGAATGTGCTTATGGTGCCTAATCATGAAAATAAAAGAGATTATTATGTGAATATGTATTTGTCCTAACGGAAAGTAGAACTTTAACTTTAAAAATGGAAGAAAGAGAAGTTTTCCTTATGAAACCAAAGCATTGATATCATTTATCCCAATGAGGAGAATGTGTTTATGGTGCCTCATCATGAAAAAAAAGGTGATTACTACATGAATCCATGTTTATCCTAATTGATAGATGAACTTTGATTCTAAAAATTGTTAGGAAGTAAAGTTTTTCTTATGAGACCAAGTTATTAATTCAATTATCCCAGTGAGTGGAACTAGCTTATGGTGCCCAATAAAGAAAAAAAAGAAGATTGTTATGTGAATCCGTGTTTGTCCTAGTTGAAAAACAAACTTTGTTTCATAAAAATGTTTGAAAGAAAAGCCTTTTTTATGAAACCAAAGCACCAATGTCATCCAAAACGATAATGAGTTTATGGTTCCTTATCATGAATATGAAAGAGATTATTACGTGTATTAATCCCATTTAATAAACGAACATTGACTCTAAAAAATGGTGGGAATTGAAGTTTTTCTTGTTGAGTCAAAGCATCAACTCATTTATCCCAGTAAGCAAAATGAATTAGGGCTGCCCAATTAATAAAAGAAAATATATTATTAAGTGAATTCATTTCTATCCCAATTAAAAGGCAAACTTCAATTCTAAAAATGGTAGAAAAAAAGTTTTTTCGATGAAACCAAAGCATCAATATCATTTATCCCAATGAGAAGAATGTGTTTATGGTGCGCAATCAATGAAAGAAAGGAGATTATTATGTGAACCCATGTTTATCCCAATTGAAAGATGAACTTTAACTCTAAAAATGGTAAAAAAAGAAGTTTACCTTATGAAACCAAAGCACCAATATCATTTATCCCAATAAGAAGAATATGTTTATGGTGCCCAATCATAAAAATAATAGGGATTATTTTGTGAAACTATGTTTATCCTAATTGAAAGAATAACTTTAATTATAAAAATGATAGAAAGAAAAGTTTTTCTAATGAAACCAAAGCATCAATATCATTTACCCCAATAAGGAGAATGTGTTTATGGTGCCCAATCATGAAAAGAAAAGAGATTATTACATGAATCTGTGTTTTTCCTAATTGATAGATGAATTTTGATTCTAAAAGGTGGTAGGAAGTGAACTTTTTCTTATGAAACCAAAGTATCAATTCTTTTATCCTAATGAGTGGAATGAGCTTGTGGTACCCAATTATGAAAAGAAAAAAGATTGTTATCTGTAGACACCTTATTTTGTCCGAGCTAATTTTTAGCAATCTAAGGGTCAGACCTGAAAGAGGTTGATGATCAAAAACTCGATTTTAAGTCATTTTTTGCATTAAAAAAGATCAAACCCCATATTAGATTACGTATTTAAACTTTTGAATTAATCGAAACATTTTTTTGAAGTCTAAATTAGATCAAAAAGGCCAATGTCACATGATTGCCCTATTTTTCCATAGTTTGTTGACCAAGATCATCGTCAACCACCTTATTTGCTGGAAAATCATTTCAGCATTTAAACTAGCCACCCTATGTCCATCACATTGGCAGCAAGTTGCTCCCTACGGCCACTCTATAGACACCAAGCTAACATCACTTTGTTACCCTTGAGAAATGACCAAAAACACCTCCAATTTGGTTCCAAAATGCTAGTATAAATAGACCACATATATCTCAGCTAAAAAAGGTTAGATTTCAGCTTGTTTTAGCTTCGAAAACACATTCCTACACTGAGAAAACTAGAAACCCGTAGCTCTTCACTGACCACCCAAAAATAGCCCCAAAACACTTATTCCCAACCATTACACATTCTAAAAATCACCCTCATCCATACTAGAACCAAAACCTCATTATTTCTCACTTTTTCTTGCTTATTACAACAAGGAAAAAAGGGAAATTCAAGCCATCTCTATTACTCCAATTATTTGGCCAAAAAGTGAAGTTTTGTTGGTATAACTTCTTACTTTATCACTTTCATTTTATGTTTTTTAGCATCTTCATCATTTTAGTGAGCTTGCTATGTTTTCATCACCCTCTTAGGATTATCATGCATTATTATGGCATTTGGTTATGGTAGTTTAAGATTTGGATGTCTTAATGCCCTTTTGATATGCAAAATGCCTCATTTCATCCTCATTATTTTGATGTCTCTTGCTCATGCATTTCATGCTATATCCTGCATCTTGTTATCCTTAATCCATGTATGAGTCATTAGCCTAACATATTTCAAGCATATTTATACATTATCTTGCATCTTCTCTTAAATCATTATCATTTTCAACTTCCATAACATTTTCTTGTCAAAGTGCATAACACTTTTTTTATCAAGACCATTAGCAAAGTTTGCATCCCTATTTATGTTTTATGCCATCCCCTTGTATGTTCATTTTCTTCTCTTTGTCTAAATGCATTTTTGATGGCTATCAAAAAATGATTTTCAAAACCTCCCCAAGCCAAACATGTTAACCTCAACCAATGAGGATTAGCATGAACTTAGCATTTTCCTTAAAGTTAGCAAAGAGTCTTGGGGAAAATTAAGCTTTCCAAATCTGGAATCTTGATTAAACGAGCTCAAATCTTCTGATTTTGCAATGAAAATGGCCTTACACTTGTTCCCAAAATGTTCAAGCCTTGTTTTTGAATCAAAGCCTTGAGTGGTATAACATCATCCTGAAATACTTTGGGGCTGTGCAAATGAGTTCGTGATGCTCATGCCACTCTTTCCCTTCAATCATGGACATTCGAATGTCAATGACTTAAGTTTGGACCTGTAAATATAAAAAAATAAGAAATATCCTTTGCTTTACTTTGTCCCCTACTGGTAGTAGTTTTGTAGCAAATTGAAAAATCACTTTAAAATCATAAATGATGTTTCATGATTTTTTTGATATTTTTCTCTCAAAGTGTGTCGAATCATCTTTAAAACGATGTTTTATTCACCCCTGGATCATTTCGGATGAGAGAGTTATAATTTTTCAAATCTAAACTGTTTAGAACCTCTAAAATCTAAACATGTATTCTGGTTGGGCCTAAATGATTTTTTCAAAATTTTGAAACATTTTTCCTAAATGATTCATGAAATTCACTTTTTAGAAAGGCATCGCTTGCAATATTTTGATACCAAACTCGATGTGATTTTTCAAATTTTGATACACCTTATTCCTTGTATGCTCTGCCAGCAGTAAAATTAATCCGAACTTGAAAATTTATTCCTTAGGAATGTGACTTTTTGGGATATTAGGAATATCTTTAGGTTGACACTTGTCAAGTTACCTTTCTGATGGTATCTTGCCCACCATCTAAAGCCTTCAAACCAATTTAGAATAAATTCGGGAAACATGATAGCGCGATGTTATTCCCTATTTTTGGTTATGATTAAAATTGAGTTGTTTTCTCGAATTTCATCTCGAGACATTTGAATGTCTTCATATCACCTCGATCAAACTTGAGGACGTGCTTTGACCTCCCATAGGCTTGTATTAAGGCACAAACATATTTTACATCTTTACCATTCTCATTCACAATAATTTCTTTTGCCAAAAGTTGTCAAAATGCTCACACATTTCCTAAATCACAAAGTTTTATCAACTTAAGTTTTCCAACTTGACATCTATAAAGAGTGTTAGACATGTCACTTTTGGGGATACTCCAACCCTGAGCTTTTGAGAAGAGACTCTAACCGTGCTTTTCAAAATAATAGAGATTTAAAAATACTCCTTTATCAAAATTATTTGTCATCCATGGGGATACTCCAACCCCATCTTTCTGAGAGGATACTCCAACCTTGTCTTTCAACTACAATTAAAATTTTCTCTTTCCCAGACTTTCATGAATGTGTCAAACAAATCTTATTCAATTAAAGAACCAAGATGCAGCTAAAAAATTGCCAACTCAGTTATTCCCAAATAATCAATGCCAATTGCAAGATAAATTCCAATAGTCCATTCCTTTTCTTTATCATTGCATTGAATGATCCATGTTATGTTACATCATTTGTTGCCTTACTAACATGATTTCTTTATGATGATTATTTGCATTAATGTTTTCAAATCATTTCAAATAAAACTAAAGTAATATTCTACATAGGTATCTCTCCAATGCCCAAAATGGAATATTCTATTTTTTTAAGTAAAATCCAGAGGTCATTTTATTGAAAATCTTTACATTCTCTCTCTCTCTGGGTATATATGAGATTAAATCTTTTCATCAAAACATGGATTTGTAGTTCTATAAAATTCATGCATTAAAAAGGGGTTAAATTGAAATAGTGACAAGTTAAGATCGAAAGAGTCGAAGGTGAGATAAGACATATGTAGTAAGGTACCAATTTCAAGCATCGCGAAAAGGTTCATACCTCATCATGCATAACCAACTCCCAAACCAATGATGAATCTTTGCACTACGTAGACCATAGGATAGAGGTTTTAAGTTTTGTAAGTCAAAACATAGCTTTTGATAGGCATTTAGTCATGCCTAGCCCTAAATTATTAGTGGCGACTTTACTCGTTGGCCATGCCATAAAGGTTATCTGAGACCAATAAGATGAGTGATTCATTTTATAGTCCCCTTCACTATATCACAAGTCGAGAATCCATACATTCTTATTCTTATCACATCATAAAAGAAAAGTCTCAGTCAAGAAGGCATTTCTTATGAAACTAAAGTATCAATATCATTTACATTTATAAAGAGAAATTGTTTATGGTGCCCGATCATGAAAAGAAAAGAGATTATTATGGATTTAGATTATTATGTGCATCCATGTTTATCCTAATTGACTGATGAACTTTGATGCTAAAAAGTGGTGAGAAATGAAGTTTTTTCTTATGAAACCAAATCATCAATTCAATTATCCCAATGAGCAAAATGAGCTTATGGTACCCAATCATGAAAAGAAAGGAAATTATTACGTGAATCCATGCTTATCCTAATTGAAAGATGAACTTCAATTCTAAATGGAAGAAAAAAAGTTTTTATTACGAAACCAAAGTATTAATAACATTTATCCTAATGAAGAGAATGTGTTCATGGTGCCCAATCACAAAAAAAAGGAAACTATTATGTGAATCAATGTTTATCCCAATTGAAAGATGAATTTTAATTATAAAAATAGTAGAAAGATAAGTTTTTCTTATGAAACCAAAGCATCAATATCATTTATCCTAATGAAGAGAATGTGTTTATGGTGCCCCATCATGAAGAAAAAGGAGATTATTAGGTGAATCTATGTTTATCCCAATTGAAAGATGAACTTTGATTCTAGAAAATGATTGTAAGTAAGTTTTTCATATGAACCAAAGCATCAATTCATTTATCCCAATGAGAGAATGAATTAATGGTGCCCAATCAATAAAAGAAAGGAGATTATTATGTGAATTCACTTTTATCTCAATTAAAAAGCGAACTTGAATTCTAAAAATGGTAGAAAGAGAAGTTTTTCTTATCAAACCAAAGCATCAATATCATTTATCCCAATAAGGAAAATGTGTTTATGGCACCCAATCACAAAAAGAAAGGAGATTATTATGTGAATCCATGCTTATCCTAATTGAGTGAAGAACTTTAATTCTTAAAAAGGTTAAAAAGAAGTTTTTCTTATGAAACCAAAGCATCAATATCATTTATCCTAATGAGGAGAACGTGCTTACGGTGCTCAATCACGGAAAGAAATGAGATTATTATGTGAAACCATGCTTATCCTAATTAAAAGAAGAACTTTAATTCTTAAAATGGTTGAAAGAGAAGCTTTTCTTATAAAACCAAAGCATCAATATCATTTATCCCAATGAAGAGAATGTGTTTATGGTGCCCAATCACAAAAGGAAAAGAGATTATTATATGAATCTAGGTTTATCCTAATTGAAAAAAGAACTTTAGTTTTAAAAATGATAGAAAAAAAGTTTTTCTTACGAAACCAAAGCATCAATATCACTTATCGTAATAAGGAGAATGTGTTTATGGTGCCCAATCATGAAAAGAAAAGAGATTATTACGTGAATCCATGTTTATCCCAATTGATAGATGAACTTTGATTCTATAAAATGATGGGAAGTTAAGTTTTTTCTTATAAAACCAAAGTATCAATTCAATTATCCCAATAAGTGGAATGAGCTTAAGGTACCTAATCATGAAAAGAAAGAAGATTGTTATGTGAATCCATGTTTGTTCTAGTTGAAAGACAAACTTTGTTTCTAAAAAATGGTTGGAGGAAAAGCTTTTCTTATGAAATCAAAGCATCAATGTCATTTATCCCAGCAAGGATAATGAGTTTATGGTTCTGTATCATGAAAACAAAGGAGATTATTATGTGAATTCGTTTTTATCTGAATTGATAGATGAACTTTGATTCTAAAAAATGGTGGGAAGTGAAGTTTTTCTTATAGAACCAAAGTATCAATTCATTTATCCCCATGAGGAGAATGAATTGGTAGTGCCTAATCAATAAAAGAAAAGAGACGATTATGTGAATTTATTTTTATCCTAATTGAAAGGCGAACTTCAATTCTAAAAATGGTAGAAAGAGAAATTTTTCTTATGAAACTACAGCATTAATATTATATATCCTAATGAGGAGAAAATGTTTATGGTGCCCAAGTATGAAAGAAAGAAGATTATTATGTGAATCTGTGTTTATCTCAATTCAAAGAAGAAGTTTAATTCTAAAAAATGGTAGAAAGATAAGTTTTCTTGTGAAACCAAAGCACCAATAACATTTATCCTAATGAGGAGAATGTGTTTATGGTGCCCAATCAAGAAGAGAAAGGAGATTATTACGTGAATCAATGTTTATCATAATTGATAGGCAAACTTTAATTCTAAGAAATGGTGGATGTGAAGTTTTTCTTCTTAAATTAAAGCATTAATTCATTTATCCTAATGAGTAGAACGAGCATATGGTACCCAATCATGAAAAGGAAGGACATTATTTTATGAATCCATGTTTATCCCAATTGAAAGATGAACTTCAATTCTAAAAATGGTAGAAACATAAGTTTTTCTTATGAAACCTAAGCATCATTATCATTTACCATAATAAGGAAAATGTGTTTATGGTGCTCAATCATGAAAAGAAATGAGATTATTATGTGAATCTATGTTTATCCTAATCAAAACCTAAATTTCAATCTTAAAAGTGGTAGAAAAAAGAACTTCTTCTTATGAAATGAAAGCATCAATATCATTTATCCCAATGAGGAGAATGTGTTTATGGCATCCAATCATGAAAAGAAATGAGATTATTTTGTGAATCCATGCTTGTCCGAATTGAAAGTGGAACTTTAATTCTAAAAATGGTAGAAAGAGAAGTTTTTCTTATGAAACCAAAACATCAATATCATTTATCCTAATGTGAAGAATGTGTTTATGGTGCCAAATCATGGAAAGAAAAGAGATTATTACATGAATCCATGTTTATCCCAATTGATAAATGAACTTTGATTCTAAAAAATGTTAGGAAGTGAAGTTTTTCTTATGAAACCAAAGTATCAATTCAATTTTCCCAATAAGTGGAACGGGCTTATGGTACCCAATCATGAAAAGAAAGAAGATTAATATGTGAATCTGTGTTCGTCCTAATTAAAGGATGAACTATCTCTAAAAAATTGTTAGAAGAAAAGCTTTTGTTATGAAACAAAAGCATTAATGTCGTTAATTCCAAAGACGATAATGAGTTTATCATTCTTTATCATGAAAAGAAAAGAGCTTATTACGTGAATCCATTTTAACCCAATTGATAAATGAACTTTGATTCTGAAAAATGGCAGGAAGTGAAGTTTTTCTTATAGAACCAAAGCATCAATTCATTTACCTTAATGAGGGGAATAAATTAGAGGTGCCCAATTAAAAAAAGAAAGGAGATTATTATGTGAATTCATTTTTATCCTAATTGAAAGGCGAACATCAATTCTAAAAATGGTAGAAAGAGAAGTTTTTCCCATGAAACCAAAACATCAATATCATTTATGCCAATGAGAAGAATGTGTTTATGGTGCCCAATCATGAAAGGAAATGAGATTATTATGTGAATCCATGTTTATCCCAATTGAAAGATGAACTTCAATTATAAGAATGGTAGAAAGAGAAGTTTTTCTTATGAAATTAAAGCACGAATATCATTTATGCCAATGAGGAGAAATGTGGTAATGGTGCCCAATCATGTAAGGAAAGGAGATTAGTATGTGAATCCATGTTTATCCCAATTGAAAAATTAACTTTAATTCTAAAAATGGCAAAAAGAGAAGTTTTTCTTGTGAAACCAAAACATCAATATCATTTATCCCAATGAGGAGAATGTGTTTATGGTGCCCTATCATGAAAAGAAAGGAGATTATTATGTGAATCCTTGTTTATCCCAATTTAAAGAAGAACTTTAATTGTAAAAATGGTGGAAAGAGAAGTTTTCCTTATGAAACCACAGCATCAATATCACTTATCCCAATGAATAGATTATGTTTATGATGCCCAATCATGAAAAGAAAAGAGATTATCAAATAAATCCATGTTTATCCGAATTGATAGATGATCTTTGATTCTAAAAAATGTTAGGAAGTGATGTCTTTATTTTGAAACCAAAGCATCAATTGAATTATCCCAATGAATTGAATGAGCTTATGGTACCCAATCATGAAAAAAAAGAAGTTTGTTATGTGAATCCATATTTATCCTAGTTGAAAGATGAACTTCATTTTAAAAAATGGTTGGAAGGAATGCTTTTTTTATGAAGCCAAAGCATCAATATCATTTATCCTGAAGAGGATAATGAGTTTATGGTTCCTTATCATGAAAATAAAGGAGATTATTACATGAATCCTTATTTATCCCAATTGATCAACAAACTTTGATTCTAAAAAATGATGGGAAGTAAAGTTTTTCTTATGGAACTAAAGCTTCAATTCACTTATCCCAATGAGGAGAATGAATTAGGGGTGCCCAATCAATAAAAGAAAAAAAGACTATTATGTGAATTCATTTTTATCCCAATTAAAAAGCAAACTTCAATTCTAAAAATGGTAAAAAGATAAGTTTTTCCAATAAAAACAAAGCATCAATATCATTTATCCCAATAAAAAGAATATGTTTATAGTGCCTAATCATGAAAAGAAAAGAGATTATTATGTGAATATGTATTTATCCAAACTAAAAGAAGAATTTTAATTTTAAAAATGGTAGAAAGAGAAGTTTTTTCTTATGAAACCTTTTCTAAATATCATTTATCCCAATGGGAAGAATATATTCATGGTACCCAACATGAAAAGATAGGAGATTATTATGTGAATCTATATTTATCGCAATTGAAAGAAGAACTTTAATTCTAAAAATGGTAGAAAAAGAAGTTTTTCTTATGAAACCAAAGCATCAATATCATTTATCCCATTGAAGAGAATGCATTTATAGTGCCCAATCAATAAAAAAAATAGACTATTATGTGAATCCGTGTTATTGCAATTGAAAGAAGAACTTGAATTCCAAAAATGGTAGAAAGATAAGTTTTTCCTATAAAACCAAAGCATTAATATCATTTATCCCAATGAGAAAAATGTGTTTATGGTGCCCAATCATAAAAAGAAAAGAGATCATTATGTGAATTCGAGTTTATCCAAACTAAAAGAAGAACTTTAACTCTAAAAATGGTAGAAAGAGAAGTTTTTTCTTATGAAACCCTTTATCAATATCATTTATCCTAATAAAAAGATTATGTTTATGGTGCCCAATGATAAAAACAAAGGAGATTATTATGTGAATCCGTGTTGATCGTAATTGAAAGAAGAACTTTAATTCAAAAAACGGTAGAAAGAGAAGTTTTTCTTATGAAACCAAAACATCAATATCATTTATCCCAATGAGGAGAATGTGTTTATGGTGCCTAATCATGAAAAAAGAGGAGATTGTTATGTGAATCCTTGTTTATCCCAATTGAAAGAAAAACTTTAATCGCAAAAATGGTGGAAAGAGAAGTTTTTCTCATGAAACCACAGCATCAATATTGCTTATCCCAATAAGTAGAATGTGTTTATGGTGCCCAATCACGAAAAGAAAAGAGATTATTATGTGAATCCATTTTTATTCGAATTGATAGATGATCTTTGATTCTAAAAAATGTTGGGAAGTGATGTTTTTTTTGTGAAACCAAAGAACTAATTCAATTATCCCAATGTGTGGAACAAGCTTATGGTACCCAATCATGAAAAAAATAGGTTGTTGTGTGAATTCGTATTTATCTTAGTTGAAAGACAAACTTCGTTTTTAAAAATTGGTTGGAAAAAATGCTTTTCCTATTAAACCAAAGCATCAATGTCATTAATCCCAAAAAGGATAATGAGTTTATGGTTCCTTATCATAAAAAAAAAAAAGAGATTATTATGTGAAGCCTCATTTATCCCAATTGATCGACAAACTTTAATTCTAAAAAATGATGGGAAGTGAAGTTTCTCTTATGAAAACAAAGCATCAATTCATTTATCTTAATGAGGAGAATGAATTGGGGGTGCCCAATCAATAAAAGAAAAGAGATTATTATGTGAATTCATTTTTATCCTAATTAAAAGGGGGACTTCAATTCTAAAAGTGGTATAAAGATAAGTTTTTCCCGTAAAACCAAAGCATCAATATCATTTATCCCAATGAGGAGAATATGTTTATGGTGTCCGATCATGAAAAGAAAGGAGATTATGAATCCATGTTTATCCAAACTAAAAGAAGAACTTTAATTCTAAAAATGGTAGAAAGAGAAGTTTTTTCTTATGAAACCCTTTATCAATATCATTTATCCTAATAGGAAGAATATGTTTATGGTGCCAAATCATGAAAAAAAGGATATTATTACGTGAATCCAAGTTTATCCTAATTGACAAACAATCTTTGACCTAAAAAAGTGGGAATTGAAGTTTTTCTTATGAAACTAAAGTATCAATTCATTTATCCCAACAAGTAGAATAAGCTTATAGTACCCAATCATGAAAAGAAATGAGATTATTATCTAAATCTATGTTTATCCTCATTGAAAAATGAACTTCAATTCTAAAAATGGTAGAAAAAGAAGTTTTTCTTGTGAAACTAAAGCATCAATATCATTTATCCCATTAAAGATAATGTTTTTATGGTGCCCAATCATGAAAAGGAAAGAGATTATTATATGAATCCATGTTTCTCCCAATTGATAGATGAACTTTGATTCTTAGAAATGATGGGAGGTAAAGCTTTTCTTATAAAACCAAAGCATCAATTTAATTATCGCAATGAGTATAACGAGCTTACGGTACCTAATCATGGAAAAAATAAGATTATTATGTGAATTTGTGTTTTTTCCTAGTTAAAAGATGAACTTTGCTTTTAAAAAATAGTTGGAAGAAAAGCTTTTCTTTTGAAGCCAAAGCATCAATATCATTTATCCCAAAGAGGATAATGAGTTTATGGTTCCTTATCATGAAAACAAAGGAGATTATTATGTCAATTCATGTTTATCCCAATTGATAGATAAACTTTGATTCTAAAAAATGGTAGGAAGTGAAGTTTTTCTTATGGAACCAAAGCATCAATTCATTTATCACAATAAGGTGAATGAATTGGTGGTGCCCAGTTAATAAAAGAAAATAAACTATTATGTGCACTTATTTTTGTTCCAATTGAAAAGCAAACTTCAATTCTAAAAATGGTAGAAAAAGAAGTTTTTCTTATGAAACAAAAATGTCAATATCATATATCCCAATGAGGAGAAAATGTTTATGGCACCCAATCATGAAAAGAAAGGAGATTATTATGTGAATCTGTGTTTATCCTAATTGAAGAAAGAACTTTAATTCTAAAAATGGTAGAAAGATAAGTTTTTCTTATGAAACTAAACCACCAATATCATTTAACCTAATGAGGAGAATGTGTTTATATGGTGCCCAGTCATGAAAAAA
>JBBYHO010108080.1:0-43156 GCA_038382025.1 Adansonia gregorii | reverse complement strand
TTAAGGCTTAATATATACCACTCTGTGTGCTTTGTTAGTGCCCTATCTTAATAATGCGATGACCACGAACATTTTTAGAAATATAACTTTGATGCATAATGATCCTATGATTGTAACTCATTGCAATTTCTTTGCAAGGCCAATGTACTTCACAGGCTTTATCCATACAAGATGTTCATAGCAATTTATCAAATAAGGTCGAATGGATAAAGAACTACATCATTAACAATAATAAACTATAATGTTTGTTTACATGAAATTACCAAATGCTAGTGCATTACAAGCTAAAGCAATTAGCTTGCAAGGCTTACACTAATAGTAACCAACTTTTAAATCTTTTTCTTGTGAATCTTTGGAATAAATGTAAACCTTAGAGTTTGTTTTCAAGGGTTTTATACCCCTTAAGAAATGAACTTCAGTATGTAGATACCTAATTTTGTTAGGGCTCTTTTTTTCGAAAGTCTTAAATATCCAAGATTTAGAACCTAGCAACTGGCCTGGTAGAAGTCAACTTCATCTAGGCAAACTAAGCATTTTCAAGACCAATTTAGTCATGCCTAAATGGCTGCATAGGCACGTGACAACAAAATACAGTTTTGAAGATCGCAGAGAATAAAAAGGATGAATATTTAAAAAAAAATTAGTTTTTAAATATCTCGTTGTCAACTTTTGAAATTTATGTCTGCATATGATGTTATGATCAAATTTCCCTATCTTTAGAACATTTTTAAGGAATTTGGTAAGACAACCTTATATATTTTTATTGATACTCGTGTAATATTTATGTCGATACTTACCCAAAAAATCAAAAATATTCAAAAAAAATTCATATTGGTAGTTTATAACAGAGGTGCCAAGTTGTCAAACTTATTTATTAAAATTGAAATTTTTTATAATACCATGAGTATCATCCTCGTGAAATTTTTTTGATAAATTTTTTTTGGATCTCAAGTGTTCATCTTTATTATTTTTATTTATTAATATTTTGGGTAAGGTAAGAATTTAGTTCTTTTTTATAAATTTAAATTTATTTTTAGAATTTTCTTGCTTCCAAATTACATAATTTGTTTATCTTTCAAATGTTTTTGTAGAATTTTTTCAAGTTTAGACTCTTTAAAACTCCTCAAATATTTTCATTAAATTAATATTAGCTTAGTTTTTTGAAGCTTCAACTGATTTTATGAATTTTTCATTTTATTTCAAATATCAATTTTTTCTGCAAAGACTTTTCTTATAAAATTTTACAAGTTTAAAATTTTTAATTTCCTTTTTCTTATGTAGAAAATTTTTATATAAAATTTTATTAATTTTATTTTTAATAGGCCAAAATTTATTTTTCTATTTTATGGGCCTTAACACCCATTAATTTTTTTTAATGGGCCTACTAGGCCCATTAACTTTCTAATATGCCCAATAAGCCCATTTTTCTAACACACGCAATGAGCCTATTTTTATTAAATTCTTAATTGAATTTATTGTGTGAAATTATTTTTTGAATGCATAATTTTTTTTTAATTTGATATAGTTTAATTCATATACCTTGCTTTTATCTAATTAAGATTTTTTCTTCCTTATCATCATAAAGGTCATGGTTCTAGATGATATGTCTAGCATGATGACTCATGCAAGATGAGAAAACTTAATTAATTAAACTTATCAAAAATCTAAAAAGAAAACTAAAAAATGGAAAAAATCAAAAAAAATAAAAGAAAAAGAAAAAAATGCCATTTGCCAAGAGAAATTTTATCCTCTTGGCTAAATCTTTCCCCTATTTATAGGGGAATGATGCTTTCATTTAATAAAGAATAGCTTTCATAGCAAGATTTATCACTTTTTCTTAAGAAAGTTTAAGTTTTATCAAAATTTCAAGACTTTAAAGGTAGTGTCATTGTATTTTTGCTCATCTTTTTCATTTTTCATCATATTTCTTTCTTGCGTTGAGCTTAATGATCACTTCTGCACATGGATTTTGATCCATGTTTGAAGGCCAAGTGTTGAAAGCCATGAACTATTTCCTTGATTTAGTTGTTGAATTTGAATTTTGTTAGCAAAATTTTATTTTGATCAACAAAATGTGTTTTTGTTCAGATATTGTGTATTTGATCATATGAATTTGTTCATGGTTTATGTTATTTTCCTTGGTATTTTCATGTAAACATTTCATAAAGTATGTTTATTGTAGATTTTTTATGATTTAATATATGTTGATATTGATGTGAGCTTGGTAGAAATTATGAAATATGTTCATTGTGCATGTCGACTTGTTGAAAAATTTTATCTTGGTTGAATGGTGAAGGCTGAACATGCTATGACCTTTAAATAAATTTTCATATTTGTTTTTATGACATTTAGGTATTATTCTATGATATTTAAAAGTTGTGAGGTATAAAAATAATTTACCCAAACTTTTTAAAGGCCTTGGAAAGGTGTTTCCAAGCGTGGCCTAACCTTGTATGGTTATTTTGTGAAGTTTTTTATTTGTAGGCCATTTTATAATTATGGAAAATATAGGGATTAAATTGTAAAAATTTTTCAAGGCCATCCAAGCATATTCGAATGCTTAGTGAACCTTTAGGAGTGTTTTTCATGCATTTTAAACATGTTTAAATGCATTTCATACATTTTTAGCCTTATAGGGATCATTTTATAATTTTGAAAAGTTTAGAGACTTGTTTACAAAACTTGAAAAAAATTGCTCCAAGGCCAAAGGTAGTTGGTCTCATGTTTCTTATGATAGTTGGTTTGTTTTTCATGTTTATTTTGATGAGTTTAATGCTTTTTTGTGATACGACGATTATTTTGTAAGGTTAGTGATTTGTTAGATAAAGCCTAGCATTGCAGGTTTAAAAAGGTCATTTCTCACATAAAATTACCCTTTTAGGGTATTTTCGTCATTTTAAAATATCTCTACCATTTTTAGCCATATTAGGGTTGAAATGCAATTTTAATAAATTTAAGGGCTTATTAGCACTTTTTGCATTTTAGGTCATCGTTGCTGCCTTGGTTACCATTTAGGGTAAAATTATCATATCAATCATATTTGAGTCCTTTAGGGTACTGGATATTTTCATGTCGAAAATACATTTTAAGGGTATTTCAGTAATTTACTTTAGTCGATTCTTTTATGATAACTAGGATACTTTAATGTCGAAGGTACATAATAGGGATAGGTTTCCCATATAACGATATCGAGTCCTTGAGGTTATCGAGATGTTTCCACGATAAAGGTAGACCTTAGAGAGACATTTTAGTAATTCATTAGAACCAAGTCCTATGTGCTCACTAGGATGTTTTAGTGTCAAACATGCATAATAGGAATATGTTTGTCCATTTATGATGTCATCAAGTCCTTTAGGCTACCAACTTTCATGTCAAAGGTATATCTTAGGGATATCTCAATAGTTTATTTTAGAACTAAGCCGTTAAAGGTTATCAAGATACTTTCACATCAAAGGTATACTTTAGAGACATGTTAATAATTTACCATAGAACCTAGTTCTTTATGGTCATTGAGATATTTTCATGTCAAAGGTGTACTTAGGGATATTTTGGTCCCTTCAACTAAGATTAGGTTTTAGGATAAGTTTGTTTTATTTTTGATAAAACTAAAATTTTCAAAAATTAAGGCAATGTCTTTGAGTTAAAATAGTACGTGAAATTTCTCCCAACATATAGAGGTGTTTCACAGATTATTTTAATAATAAGATATCATTTTTTAATAAGTAAAATTGAGATTTTTGGAATTTTATAAAAATAAAAACCTTTTGTATTCCTTCAGTCCTCCGGTGGAGTGTGAAAGATATAATGATAAAAGGTTTTCATATTCCTCAAATCCTACAGTTGGGTATAGAAGATATTTTGATTTTTTAATAATATTATAAACCCAATTTTCTCTAACGAAATAATAAATTTAATTTAGTAAATTTTGAAATATGGGAATTATAATTAAATACCAGATTTTGGAATTGAATAAAAATCACAATTTAAGGAAACATATTATTAATAAGGTAGGATTTTCGAGCATCATGAGAAGGATTGATCTTCATTCATGATTGTAACCAACTTTCGAACCCTTTCATGTGATCTCTAGTATTATCACAGACCTTGGAGTTTGTTTTTAAGGGTTTTGTAACCTTGGAAATATGAACTCTAATATATGACCAATCTTACCTAGCTAAAATAGATTGGTGGCGGCTGTAATAAATGGTCATTTTGTAATGACTAATTAGGGTTGAGTCGAGTAAACAATTTATCTCAGCAACTCGATCCCCAAAAGAATAATAATAAGAAAAAATAATAATGACATGGCCCTAAAAATAAAATAATACACCTGCCTTTTAAGCCTGGCTATTTAGGAATCATATCTCGACCATGTTGCAACACGGTAGGTGGCCAATCTCACCTAACCAAAACAGATTGGTGGCAACTCCAAATTAAATGGCTATTTTGTAATGATCATGTAGAGTTAAGTCGGGTGACCGAATCACTTTAACAACTCAGTCTGCCACATAAACAAAAGAAAAAAAAAGGAAATGGAAGGGATTCACTCACCTTTTAAGTCTAGTGCCTTAAGATTTGTGCCCTGACATGTTGCAATAGTTAGCAACTCCACTGGGGGACTAACTAGATAATCAAGCCTAATTTAATTACATGTTAGCCAAAATGTCAATTAATTTAGTTTCAACTAGTATTTTATTATAATTTCCAAAATTTCCAAAGCAAAAATTCATCATTTTTTATTTATATGGGAATTTAGCGTATATGATTCATATTTTTCACTAACCCTTATTATTTATTTACTTTTTCTTGTTTTATGGGGAATTTAGGATAGGGCTTTTAATTTTTAAAAAAGTCAAGTTATAAAAGGTTTTTTTGTTCCTCGCCACACACTATACACATGCATATGCATTAGATTCTCCTTTAAACTATTAGAAGAGGCCTATGGTACCCGATCTTTTAAAAGGATTGAAATGACTCAACCTTTTGAGGTGTTTGCCTGGGTCTAGGATAGTGAAACAACTTATTAAATGTAAATTCGTATGCTTTCTTGAGGTGTTAGTCTCATTATGACCATGGAAAATACTCCCCTTGAATTGGACCCTTTTCAACAAAAACTAATAATAGGTAAAGACTAAGGTAACTCATCATTCATTTTTTGAAATTAGGGATTTATTTGAGAACTTATTTAGAAGTCAAACCAAAACCTTATATAATGAACTACAAGAACCTTACTTAGTTAAAGCCATACTCGATTTTAAGGTTACCCAAGTTAGGTATATAAAGGGAATGTCTCTTACCTTCTACTCGTATAATTTGATTTCCTTAGCAATGATGAGTGTTTATCACATCCCATAATGAATTTTATTCTCTTCCCACCCTATTATGGCTTAGCGAATTATTTTTTGGGTAAATTTTAAGTAACTATCGTCCTATTCTTTATTTTTAATAAATGTTTTGAAGTTTGAAAAAAAAAAGAAATTTTTGGTTTCATTCTTTTTTATGAGAAAAAATAAAATTTTCTTTTCAAAAGAAAAAGAGAGACAAAAACAGAAAAGAAAAGAGTCAAAATGAAAGAACAAAATTAAAAATTGATCAAATTTTCTAGGCTTTCATGTTTTGTGAGGAATGAAAAAATAATGCTAGAATTTTCTTTTTTTTTTTTTCAATTCTTTGTCATTAATGCATGACATTTATATTCAAAGAGGATTTATACATAAATAAAATCCATTAAATCATTTTTACATTTCGCATGTTTTACTCATTCATTTGTTAATATGATCATGGATTGGTCAGCTGCCAAAAGCTACTAAATCCACTCTGCTTATTATATTAAAAGGGTCAGGACAAGGCAAGTGATATAGAGGCAAAGATCGGTACCGTTAGCATCCATCCAAGAAGAGTTCAGACATGAAGTTTAAATAAATGAAAAGATAGCTTGCAAAACTGTTGGAAGTAGTTGCTGGCTTTCTTAATATGGAATCTATGAAAGAGTCATCATCATCATCTACAATAGGTCGATTGGTTGAGATCTTGCAAAAATTAGTTAAGCATGAGTCAGAGCTCCAGAAAGAATTATCAAAGAACTTAGATGAGATGTGCAAGAAATAAAAGGGCAACTTTTAGAATTAACAAGATAATGGGGAACCGTGAACAAAGCCAAATGGATTAACCTCGAGAATGGTCCCGTTACCTTTAATCCAACCCTATGCACCCTAAAAATTGAAAACCAGATCAAACATTTAACTAAAGGAAGACTATAATTGATGGCTTATTTAGATGATTGAAGAGAAACTCAGCAATCCCACATCACTGCACATTAACCTAAACCCTATCATTGTTTCATCACTCCCCAGTCATCTTCAGACTCTAGTACAAGCAAGAGATCATGCAAAAATTAGGAAAACTCTAATTAAATCTAATCCATTAAACTAAAAAGAGTTATACCCCCATTTGTTCCAAAACTAACTAGTTGCATTTATTTATTTCCAACCCTACAGGATCCCATATATAGAAGGGTATGATCATTATGCTTATAGTGAATATCATGCTGATATACAAAGGAACTCTATCAAGGATTAGACTCTCTTTAAGGACAACGCGGAAAGCCTTTTAAGGTGGGACTGCTGTGGTTTAAGATAAGAGTTAGACCATATGACAAAAAGACTCTCTACTTTTGCCAATTATTTCTGAACCACTTACCTAGGTGGGTTAGGAAATGATTAAGACAAGAATCAAGTTGATTTTATTCCTATCACTTATGCTAAAATGTTGACCTAACTAATTTGGACACAATGCAAATTGATTTGCCAGAACCCTTATACCCAAGTAGTTATTATGTCGATAAGTAGTGCGACATCACTTTAGCAATCAAGGTTACTCAATAAAAAATTCCCTTGTTAAAGTATAAAGTCAAGGATCTTATCAAACTTGGAATCTTGATTTTTAAAAAGAAGAAGGCTAAGTTCTCATGGGAATTGGATGCTTGATCATGAAAGTGGTGGTAGGAAACCTTTTATCAAAAAATTAAAAGACTCTTTAAAGCATCAAACTGTTGGGCAATAAAGTGATCACAAAAATCACTTTTTCGCTACCCGGTGCGCTTTGTAAATTTAGGATCAGAAAAAAATGATTAGGACTTTAAGGGATCCTTAGAAACATAAGCATATTTATGGAAATGAATTGTTTGCAAAAATGTCTTTTTTTTTGTTACTTGCTTTTTTAAGTCCTATAAATGTGATTTATACCCAAACAATGGATAAATGAATCAAAGAACTTTGGTTAATGAACAACAAATGTTGACTCATAATCTAAATTCCTCAGATTTTTGCCTCTATGACAATTTGCATGTCTAATACTCAGTAAATTGCTCAGTATCTAACCTGTATCAGCAAACATAGCCTCATTCGTTAATTCATCTATCTATTCATTCATTCATACATACAACACTTCATCCATTAAAGTCCATACAAGGATGATAACAAAAATAAACTTTGCTAAGGCTTATAGTTATTCATGCAAATTGATTCAAGTTTTCTTCTTTTTTGAGGTTGAATAGCATAAGATCACAAAATGGACGGGAAATGTGGCACTCAATTAAATGGATTAGGACAAGCCCAAGACAATAAAGGGAAAAGATAGCCCTAAATACTTTAAATGACTTAAAAAGTAAAAGAAGGTAAAAACCTATGGAAAAATGTTCTACATAAGAGCAAATTCTTGATCAAGGAAATTTACAACCAGTTTTGGATCACAAATGAGCTTTGCATGCCTCTTGGAATTTTTAAATTGTCGTAAGAGGGCCTAACAAAAACAATCACCCAGAGATGCAAAAAAGTTTAAGCTATTAGAAGAAAGGATCCAGCCCATTAAAAATAAAAAATGATTTAAAGATATAGGGGAATTTCAACTAGTCCTAAATTTGATTAACTCGTCAAAGTTTAAAATTTTGATGTTTAAAAAGTATGACAAATTTACATACCCCAATGCACATTTGGAAACATATTGTTGTAAAATGGTTAGGCATATTTGAGGTGAGAAACTGTTTATCCATATTTTTCCTAAAAGCTTGACTGAGGTAACATTGGAAGGTACTTCAAATTAGAAAAAGGCCAAGTGTGTAGATCGAGGAGTTTGACTTGAGCATTTTTGCAACAACATAAGCATAGGTTGGAAATAGCCCCAGACTATTAGACCTTCTGAAACATGAAAAATAATCCTAAAGAAAGCTAGAAAGAGTATGAATGTAGATGGACAGATGTAACCTCGCATGTTCAACCACCCTTCAATATTAATGAAAAGCATGTCTATTTTGTGGATACTCTATTGCCTTTATACTATGACAAATTGTTCAAAAATTTTTTTTTGAGTTTACAGACATGTTGTTCGCTATAGGGAAAATTAAACATGGCATAAAAAGCTAGAAAGATCATGGATACCAGCCATGTAGCATGTTTAGGATGAAAAAATGATCCTTTCAATGAACATCGACAAGTCATAGTCATATTAGGCTAGAACCATAAAGAGTTAGGAAAGGAAAAAAATACATTCAAGTTTCATCCTTACTCCCAACCTTTCATCAATCAGTGACCTTGGCAAGTTTATCCTAATGTCTTATAGCCCATCATGCAAACTTCTTTAGCATAGAGTCTTAACATGGAAATGGACCTGGTAGATAGTTCAGGCAATTTAGAAACGAAAGAGGAAAAAAAAGGTGATCACGCCTTATTAATTTCCTACACTAAGCTTTTTCTTTACTCGTTTAGACTTAAGTGATCATAGAAGACCATTCCACAAAGAACAATGACACATTCAAGAGAAAAAATACAAGCCCTTAGGACACCAACTCCATAAATGCAAAGAGTAAAGGACAAGGGTAATCGACCATTGTGAACCTTGGTTCAAAATGAATAATGTTCAATTTGTAAGCATCATGCAATTTTGTCTTAGGCTATGAACATTGTTAGCAATAGTTTCTAGTATCAAAGTGCGAACATTTTAAAAGATTTTGATTTGGTTGGTCATCACCACTAAGTTGATCTCTCTAAAGAAAATGAAAAACCCTTTACCTTCAGTTATACATTTCTAGCCCTAGACATTCAATTATAAACCTTCACAATGAAACTTTCCTTTTTGGATTCTTGAAGGTCGAACAAACAAGTTATGCTATAAAAAAATTTGGATGCTGATAGTTCAACGTTTGTTAAAGTGATGTTAGGACTTCGAGATCTCCCAAATTCACTTGGAAAACCTTAAGCCACAAATTCCACGCCTTTTTCTTAAACCCTTGATCCATGAGGAATGAGAACTGAAGGCAACAAAACTTTTTTCTTTAAAGATGAATCCTTTCTAATGTTCGATAAAGGAGACATGAAATTTAAGGTATTTTTCATGCTAATTTGATTTTTTCCTTACGCTACAAAGCTGAAAATTTTGAAGGATGTGAATTAACCCAAAATATTAAAAAAAAATTTCAAAGAAAACTGTTCAAAAGATAAAAAAAAAAAGAAAGAATATCATACGATTAAGATACTCAAAAAGATTTAAGAAAAAAACTATCCTCTTTCCTAAAGAAAAGCTCATCAATTCAAATGGTTTTGTTATGATGAAAAATAGTCATCTTTATCTATTTTTCACAAAATAAAAATTATTCCTTTTGCATCCCCCTTTGAGTCTAATGAATTATTTGTTTTTGAAAACCTTAATATAAGATCATCTTCCATATTAAGAGGCAAGATAAATGAAGCTTCAAGATCGAAAAGGGAAATCTTATTCTAAAGCAACAAGAAGAGCAAGTGTACATGTCATAAGGCAAAAATAAGGATAGATCAAAGCTTAAATCCTAGGTTCCTTTAAAATAAAAAATAAAAAAGAAGAAACAAGATAAAGAAAAAGGAAAAGAAGTAGAGGAAAATGAAAAAGATGAAAAGATGAGGAAATAAAAATTATCTTTTTTCCAAAGTAAAGGCTAAAACTCCTTTTGAAGAGAAATGATCCTTGATTCATTCACCTTTAATCATATAACTTGGGCCTATCTATTTTTGCTTATTGAAGCATGAACTATGGCCGATGTTATATGTCTTAAAAAACCATCTTGATCGAACATAGCCATTTGAGCTATTGATTCTCTTCTTGGGAAATTCTAAGAAAATTCCACCTTTTTAGATAAATTTTGAGTCCTTAGGAGTATGATGGGGCAATGCAAATAATAAAAAATGAATAAATAAAAAGGAATAAAGTTCTAGCAGTAAAACCGAAAAGGATAGTCTAGAATGAATTCAAAGATTTTGGAGTTGCTCCCAAATTGGCAAAGGTGGCTAACAAAAGAAAAAAAACCTCTTTATGTTAATCTTGAAACAATCCAAACCTCTAAAAATTTCATGATATCAACAAAAAGTTATGGCAAATGCCTATTTTTTTATTTTTTTTGAGATAAACTTTTTTTAAAAAATTTCTTTCAAGACAAACTTTCAAAGCTTGTGCGCCATTTCTTAGGAACTAACATTTATTAAAGGCCTTCCAAGTAAACCTTTTAAAATTTTATGTTTACTAGCTTACTTTAACAATTATCGAACTATTACATTTAAAAATTAAAAAGATGTCGTAACTTGACTGTTTGCCTTTCAAGGAGTCTTGAAAATAACATCTTCCTTAACTTTATCCCAATAACCCATGGACTTTTTATGTCAAATTTCAAATTCAACCCTAGTATGGTTAACCCATTTGAGTTATTAAACGTGTTTTTCTTACCTTACTAAAAGATTCTTTAACACCAATCACCAATTATGAAAAAAACTTTGATATCACTTGTCCATCATCCTTGATATTGGGAATTAACGTTATTATTTGGGACTATCAATCGAGTAATCTTTCCCTAGGTTAGAACAAGAAAGTAGTCTTGTTAGGTGAATCCTAAGTGTTAATGAATTTTCTTAATACAGGTAATCTTCACCAAATAAAGGTTAGCATACGAAAATACTTTAAGTGAAAAATGCAGTTTGTTACTTAAACTACATAAAACTGTGAGATTTTTTATCTTGAATTGATAAGCATTAACTTTTTTGTTTGGTTTCTTTTTACTAATAAATAAAATATTCTAAGGACTTTAAAGTTAAAATAAGAAAAGATCTCACTAAGGCAAACACCATACTGACTTTGAAAGATTTGACATGAGTTATCACTAATAGTATAACCCTAAGAAGCGAACAAATTGGCAATGATAAGGAATAAAATTAAAAGGTCTCACCAGCATATGATAGCACTAACATTCCTGATGTTTCCATAACATGACATGAAAAAATAAATTTATCATGTCCACATTTGCATTTGCATTTACATTTGCATCATCATTTTAAGGAGCATTTCACTATGCATACGTGTTAGCATTCGCATTATACGTGTTCACAGGTTTCAAACTTCAAATGAGAAAGCCCAAGAGCAGCTAGTAGGTTTTATCCCAATTGAAATTGGCACCAAAATGAGAAGGTCCAAGAGGAACTGATAGGTTTGATCTCAGTTGAAATTGGCACCAAAATGAAAAAGCCAAAGAGTAGCTGGTAGGTATAGCTCTCAATGAAATTTGCACCAAAATGAAAACGCTTAAGAGTAGCTTATAGCTTTTATCCCAATTAAAATTGGCACCAAAATGAGAAAGTCCCAAAGCAACTGATAGGTTTCATTCTAATCAAAATTGGCACTAAGGTGATAAAGCCCAAAAGTAATATATAGGTTTTGTCTAGTTAAAATTTGCACCAAGATGGACAAGCCTAATGTAACTTGTTTGGTTAAGCCAAAGTAAAATTGGCACAAAGATAAGAAAAAACTTGACTTAGTTGGTTAGAGGTAAAGTTGGTGAAGTTGAAGAGTTTTATTCTAACTTTGCTAGTTAAAGGTAAACCAAGTAAGATTAGTGTTTTATATTTTATGCCTACTGTAGACACCTCATTTTGTCCAAGCCAGTTTTGGCATCTTAGGACCTGGGTGAAAGATGATAAAATCAAAAATAAAAATAAAAACTGAGGGATAATTATCGGGTGTCGTGTAACCAAGTACTATTAGGAAACATGGTGCCAAGCAAAAAAAAAAAAATTTAGAAGGTCTGAAATGCTTAAGGTCACCTTAGAGAAAAATGTAAGATGAAGCATCAAAAGCCATATTTCATGTTATCATCAGAGTCACTCAGATGAGTACCTGAACTAATTTCCTATTGTTAGTGTCCATGTTAAGCAAAATCATGAAGCCGTAGATACATGCAAGCTTTATTGGTGCACAAGTATTAATACGAGGCTTTATGGCACCAAAAATTTGAATTGTCATATATAGTATAGATACAAGAGGGTTTGATATTGATACATAATGTATGGTATCAACAGCTAGCATGTCTATATCAATACACAACTTGGTAGTAGATAAAGTTATGAGTTTTGGTAAAACATACCGATACACAAGCATGTGTATCAACACAAGTCCATGAAGTATTGATACATGCCTATAAGTCTCGAGACTAGAAACATTTTTTACTCTTAGTATCGATACACAGTTTATTGTATCGATACACAGGTCATTGTATCAAATTGCCTCATGTATCGATACATGAAGACACATTTGTCTAGTTTAAGCCATTTTTCAACCACTTCACCACAGATTCAAAATATGATTCAAACACATTTCTTGCACCAAAAATCATCAAAATTTATATCGAGTTTTGTCTTTGGTCTTGTGATTGGATTTAAACAAAATCTTGAGGTCCAAATAGCCAATGACAAAGGATATTTCATTACATTAGGCAATTTGTCAAAGGGTAAGGCTGAACTTACCCAATGCTCAACTAAATAAAGTAGTATAAATCCACTATTTTTCCTGAGCAAATCAATGGGTTTGCATGGCAACTAAGCACTATACCTGACCTTTGCATAAGGTACATGGATTAAAACCTCAAAATGCCCTTACCTTTTTATTTTTTGTCTCTATGGCCACATGGCTATATAAGCTAACCTTGAACTCAACAAAAAAATGGATTTCCAGTAGAAAAACTCCCACTTATTCCTTTATTCCTTGTATTTTCCACTCCTACCAAAAACTAAAAAAAAAAAACTCTTTTCCATTTTTTGATCCCTCTAAAACCATCACCAAAAGCCCTTCCAAAAACTTTCATTTCACATATAGTCCCTCTCAAAACTCCCCTTTATTCATGCCTAACTAAAAAGCCCTTTCGTTTGATCACTCTTTTTTTATTCAATGTAAAAAGATGAAGCTCAAAATTGCTGTTCAAAGAAAAGGTTGAAGCTTGAAACTTTTGGTATATTTTCTACACTTGACTCACATATTCTCTGATTTTTCAATATTTTCATCATCCTAGTGACCTCTCTATGTTACCATGTCCCTTTTAAAGTTCTCATGCATTATTGCTACCTTGTTTGTTGTAGTCTTAAAGTGTTATGCTCTTTTGTTGCCTTGATGTTGCATGGTAGGCCAAACGTCTTGTCTTTCATTTGACATCAAAATATCCCCCTTTATTTATGCATTTGCTATCATATTTCATCTTTTTTCATATACTTAACACATGATTAAATGTCAACTTTAACATGTCTTATGTATATTCATGCATTTTCTTATGTTTTAAGTGGTTTCATGACATAAAAATGCCATCTTGACAACTTCAGCCTATATTCCTTTGTTTAAATGAGTTCATACACCTTATTTGTCATCTTCTTAGATTTTTGCCACCTATTTTCGTGTTAACATGTCATTTATGTGTGTTTGCATGTTTTGTCCTTATTCATCTTAGTGCACATTATGTTTTGTTTATGCTATTCTTGTCAAGATGCATGCTTGTTTGTTAAAAATCTTATTTTCTAAAAGAAATCCGTCAGTTAAGTTTATGCTACCTCTAATAGATGAAGAATAGCATGGACTTAATGCTTTCATAAAATTGGTCTTCCAATCTTGGGGTATATAAACATTTTAGCTCTGGATTCATGGTGAAATAAGTTCATTTTTCAAAGAAAAAAGGAAATCCTTTTTAGTATTAATCTTTAACCTTCAGCCTTGTGTTCTTTTTGGTGACATGGTCAACGAGTTGTTCCATCATCCTAAATTACTCTGAGTTTATGGAATGAACTTGTGAAGCTTGTGTTAATTTCTGTCATGAAAATTTGGATGTCCTAGACTCGGGTCTATCTTAAAAAAAAAACTAGAATATTAAATAGTACCCTTATTTTTGCTCTAGCAACATTGTAGTCTAAAATTGAAAAATCATTTTTGAATTGCAAAATATTTCTTTTGATTTTTCTAATTTTTTTTCCATTAAAGGGCATTGAATTACCTTTCTAACGGCACTTTATTTGCCTTCGGATCATCCCAAAGTAGGGAGTTATAATTTTTAGAACCTTTATTGTCTGAAACCCTTGAAACTAGCATGCAACATTTTATTTAGGCCACTTTGGCCCATCAGCTGATTTTTACAAAATTTTCAAATATTTTTCTTAAAAAGTTCACAAAATTCCATTTCTGGAAAGGCATTGGTCATGATTTAACGATTCTGGAAAAGATTGGAATGATTTTTCAAAGTTCATCATGCCATTTTCCTCGTACAGGCTACCAGTGTTGAGACCGACTTAAATTCAAAAATTAATTTTGCTTAAAAAATGATTTTTTAGCATTTTTGGATTATTTTTATATTAAACCTTGTTGAGCTACCTTTCCAACAGTACCTCATTTACCCTCAAAAGTCTATGGATACACCCAAAAAAATCCAAAAATAAAAATGACATAATGCTTCCCCTATTTTCAATCAAATTTTTGAATGTCCTTTTATTGAGACGTTCAAATGTCTCAAAATGCACTTATTTAGTCTCCCTCGCAACATCAACCCTTTTTGATCGGATCAAAATAAAAACACAAAAATAGGATTTCATATTAAAATTTTCCTTGGAGGAGATACTCTAACTTCATTACTCAAAAAGGATACTCCAACCCCTCTTTTTTTTTAAATTTTCTCTTTGTTCCTAAATGTTTTCCTAATTTTGCAGATACTCCAACCCCACTACTCAAAGGGGATACTCCAACCCTATTTTTTCATTAAAAATTTAAATTTTACTTTAATTTTAACTATTTTCATAACTATATTTTAGGGGACACTCTAACCTTACCTCACCGAGGGGATGCTCTAGCCTAGCTTTTACCCCAAAAACTTAAAATTGTCTCTCTTTCGGATGCCTCAAAATTGTTTTGATAGAAATTTTCTTTTTTCTTCAAATCACCACTGAATCTAGACCAGTCCCTAAAATTATCATCTTGGTTATTCTTCAATAACCGAAGGCAATTATGGGATACATTTTGATCATCCCTTTTTCCACTTTCTTTTGTTTGTGATTACTTATTTATGATATTATTATATTTCTTATTTTTTACCTTACTAACTTGTTTCCTTTTTTAGTGATTATTATGATATTTAAAATTCATTTTCCCAATAAAATTTATAAGGTGATGTTTTATGTTGGTATCTCTCTAGTACCTAATACAAAACATCTATTTTTTGTAAAATCCAATTCGAACATTGTTTTCACAAAAATCCCTAAGTTGCTCACATCTTCGAGGCGCATTGATGATCTAATTTCTTAAAAAAAAAAATCATATTTCCATTTTGCAAAACTTTATGCATTAAAGAGAATTATATCTAAATAGAGACCAAATGGAATAGATTTAATAGAGACCAAAGTGAGACATAGTTAGTATGTATCATTTTCGAGTATCGTGGGAATTTTAGTCCTTCCCTGGGTGTTACTAACTCTTAGGCCCATCCAATGAATCTCTGAACCTTGTAGACCTTGAAATCAATGTTTTGAGTTTCTTAACTCGTAATATTATTTTCAATAGGTGTCCAATCTTGCTAGCATAAAATCATCAGTGGCCACTCCAAGTTTATGGCCACTTCATGGTGGCCATCTAAGATTAGTTGGACAAGTGATTCATCTGGTGGTCTCCTTTCAGGGTCAAAAGCAGAGAATTCTTGCTTTCTGGCTACCATGACATCGAGAAAAAAAAAGAAAGAGTCCTAATCAAGAAATACTATTAAGTCGTGCATGCTTCCTTCGTGAGAGACACAGTGCTGATGCCCATAAGGCTAGCAAGAAAAAAGCTTCACAAAATGGTAAGAATGAATCTAACGTACCTAGTTAAAGACAAGCTTAATTAAGTTAGCATGCAAAAAATATGCCTGGAGAAAATCTTGTTTTTGGGACTTTACCCTATTCTAGATCCTTGAATGACCAAAAAGAGGCAATAGTAGATATTTAATTTCATCTGAGTCTTCTCTCTGATGATTTAGCATATTCGAGATCGAGAATCAAGCAATCTTTTTGGTAAGGGTCAACTATTTCAATATGAGCCAGGTTTCTTTAAGACTTTTTTTGTCATGTTTGATGACCACTAGCACGCACGATTAAAAAAACTATATTTTTAGGGTTTGTAGAGAGTAAACCTAGTTAAAAACCTAAAGTTCAAAGAGCAAATATAATTTTTATATTTTGTTCTTTAAAATGATGGAATTTATTTTTAAATATGGTGTCACGGTCAAAGTTCTCTTTTCTAAAAAATTTCTAAGCCTTTTTTCATGAATTTTGTGAATTCATTTTTGCATATTTTTATTGATACCTATTCAGTATTTATGTTGATACTCACTTTAAAAGAATAAAAAATTATAGGGAAAAAGTCTACACATGCATTTGTAACATGAGGTGTCAAATTGTCAAATTAATTAATCTATTTTTAATTTTGGGTGGCATCTTGAATTTCCTCTTTCGTAAGGATTTTTTTGTAACTCTTTTCAAGTTATAGATTTTTTATCTTTTATCATCATTAAATATTTTCAATTAAGCATTTTTTATTTAGTTAGTATTTTTCTAAACTCAAGTCCATTTTGAAATTTTTTATTGTTAAGCACAAAATATTCAATTTCGTAAAATATTTTTCCCTTGTTAAATATTTTTAAGTTTAGTATTTAGGATTTTCTACTGATTACTTTTAATCAAATACTTCAAATTTAATTTTTTAGGAATTAAATTTATTTTTAAAATTTCCTTTTTTACAATGCAGATTTTTCATAGAGGTCTTTCTTGTAAACTATTTACGAGTTTAGAATTTCTAACTTCGCCTCTTTTTTCTATACATGAGATTTTCTTATTTAGCTATATTTTAAATCTAAAATTTTAATTTTTAATTAGAATTCAACATTTGAGAAATTTTTTTAAATATTTTAGTATGAATTATGCATAGAATTTCCTATCTAGGACATTTGTTCATGGAATTTCTTGCTAAGATTTTTCTTTAATGCTTGAAATTTTAGAAACCTAAAAGCATGGATTTTCAATTAATTTCCCTGCATTAAAATTTTTAGTTTATTTCTTTAAGGATTTTTTTCTAAATTTTTTTCTCACTAAAATTTTTCTTGATAAATTTTTCCTCATCATTTTCTTTAATTGCATTTCCCACATGGTTAGATTCATAATTCAATTTATCATATGCAAAATTTTAATTGATCACTTAAATGCATGGATTTTAATCCAAATTTTTTCTTGTGCACCTTAGTCCTTTTAACTTAGTTTCTTCCTTTTGATTTTCAATTAGAGATCATTACATATTAATTTCGTCAATTTAATTTTTCCTTATGGTTTTTTAATTAGAATATTACATGATCATATTCTTAATTGAATTTTATCAAATGTAACATTCTAATTAATCACTTTAAGTACATGACTTTTAATTCAACTTTTCTTTATTTCTATTCAGTCCATACAATTCAAATTGTTCCATGAATTTTAATTCCAACAAATTTCCATTTCACATGGGACTAATTTAGTTCAAATTAGACTTTTCTTTTCAATTGAATTAGTTTAATTCAAACCATTTCTGACTTGTTTTATAAGAATTAATATAGTTGAAATTCAATTTTTATTTGAGGAGTTTAGTTTCATCCCAACTAACTTCAATAAATTGGATGAGAAAGGACTCGATAGCTTTCATCTTTAGGTGGGGAAATGTAAGCGATCTATGACACAAAGCACGTGTTTACAGCAATTTGATATGAGTTTCTACTAAAATAGAAAAAATTAAAAAAGTGATGAATAGTTCAACCATGGGAGGATTTTTTTCCCTCCCATGGTTGAATGAACTCCCCTTATTAATAGAGAAGTTTATTTCATCTTGTTTTTTTTCATAGTTCTTTTAGTTTTGGCAATTTTTTTATTAAGAAAAAAAATCATTTAAAGCACAAAAAGTTTAATTTTGGTGTTCTTATTTCAACTAAAATGTAGTTTTCTTTTAATTTCTTAAAAAGTTCCATTTTTTTCACCATTCATTTACATCCTCATTGGTCTTTGATTTCCAAAGTTCCATCTTCTTTGTTGGTAGCTTGATGAACCTAAGTTATTCTAGGTGAAAGCAATGACCAAATGTTCTTTGATTTTTGTTTTCATATAGTTTAAAATTAATCAAAACCATCATAGCTTTGTGAACCTAAGTTATTCTAGGTGAAAGCAATGACCAAATGTTCTTCGATTTCTGTTTTCATATAGTTTAAAATTAATCAAAACCATGTTTTTGAAGCTTGCATGTTTTAAATTATATTTCTATAAAGTAGTATTGAATTTAAGTTTTGATGAACATATACGATTCATGCATGACATTAGACTTCATGTTGTATGAAGTTATGAAATTTTAGTTATGTTTGTTCATGATTTCATCTAAGTTACTTGTGAATGTTGTGATTTAAGTTGTTGAATAGCTTAGGATGATTTTATTATACCATGCATCCTCGGATTCATGAAGAAGCATTTTTTAGAAGGCATTTTTTTAAAGAGACAAAAGTTTAGAGCTTTTTTTAATTTTATTTTAATTTTTGAGGACATTTACAGCTATTTTGGGTCATTGTAGAAGCTCTACATGCTTTTTCATAATTTTTCCTAATTTTTTAAACCAAATAGGGGTATTTCTAAACTTGGCCAAACCTTAAAGGGTCAAAATACAATTTTTAGATGTTTTCAAACCCATTTAGGATTATTTCCTAGCTTAGTTAAACCCAAACTATTTTTATAATTTTTCTAAAATTTTCAAACTCATCTTGAGGTATTGACTAGCTGACGTCTATAGACACCTAATTTTGTCTAGGTTACTTTTTCAAAAATCCTGAATATTCGAGATAAGAACTTAATGGCCACCCTTGTTGGGAATGATTTTTTTCAAATAAACAAAACATTTTGAAGATCTTTTTAGTCATATTTGAATGGTCATAAGTTCACATAACAGAAAATATCATATTTTGATCATTAATTTTGAATATACAAAATAAATATTTAAGAGAAAAAATATTTTTTAAAAGTTTCTTTTTAAATTTTGAAAATCTATCTCTTCGGATGATATTATGGCCAAATTTTCTATTTTTAGAAATTTTTTGAGAATTTTTCATAAAATTTGAGAAATTAATTGTCATATATTTTTTCTGATATCAATTTGATATTTATGCTAATACTCACTTCGTAAAATTAGAAATACTCATGGAAAAATTCATATGGGCATTTTATACTAAAAGGTGTCAAGTTCTCCATTTTGTAATTAACTTTAAATTTTTCACAATACTACGAGTATCATACTCATGAAATTTTTTGTAAAAATTGATTTTAGATTTTAAATTTTCATCTTTATTATTTTTTAATAAAATTAATATTCTTATTAGTGTGAAGGATAAATTCATTTTTGTAAAACATGAACATATTTTTGAAATTTTTCAGTTTTAAAATATGAGATTTTCTTTTTCCATAAAATTTTTGGTGGACCTTCTCGGGTTTTGAACTTCAAAATTCTTTAAAAATTCAAATTTAATAGTCAATTAGTTTTTCAAAATTCATTTTCTTTTATAAGTTTTAAATTTTCTTCCCTTTCTAAAATACAGAATTTTTTACTCTGTAAATTTTTTTCTAGAAGATTTTTCTGAGTTTCTAATTTTTAAAAATTTTCAAATATTATTGTTTAATTCATATTAAATCAGTTTTAAAAAATTCATTTTATTTGATGAGTTTTGCATTTTCTTCCACGATTTCTCTCGTTTCCAAGATATAGAGTTTTTTACTCTGTAAATTTTTTTAGGGAGACTTTTCAGAGTTTATAATTTTTAAAATCTTTAAATATCTTCATTAAATTCATTGTAAATTAGTTTTTCAAAATTCATTGTATTTTATAAGCTTTGAGTTTGCTTCCATAATTTTCCTCATTTCCAAAATTAGGACTTTTTTACTCTGTAAAATTTTTTGAGAGAATTTTTTGGAGTTTGTAACCTTTAAAATTCTTCAAATATTATTTTTTAATTCAAATTAAATCATTTTTTCAAAATTTAATTTATTTTATAAATTTTTCATTTTTTAAAAATAACAATCTTTCCCTACAAGGGTTTTTTCTCATAAAATTTTACTAGTTTGCTATTTTTAATGCTTTTTTATTGTACGTAAAAATTGTTTTTATTGTTGGATTAAATTAAATTGATCATATAAAGTAAATACTTAATTTTTATTTTTTAAAAATTTAGTCCTTTTAATTAATTTTTATTGTATAATTTTTTAGATTACAAAAATATCATTTAAAACTCTCTAAATTTGATGATGTCATGAATGATCTTATTCACTAAATGACAAAAATCATTAATTTGAATCAAATCCTAACTAATAAAAAGTAAAAGAAATAATAAATAAAGAAAATAAATGAATATTAAATAAAAGAAATTTTTTTTAAAAAAAAGGTAGTAGAATTTGGTGGAAAGCTCCACCACCATTCTTGCCATCCCCCCCATCTTGGAAAACTAGGCGACAAATTATCCCAAATAGCTAATGATTTTCATAGCCAAATTTAGCCTTTTTTCTTAGAAATTTTCAAGAAATTTTAAGTTTTCAAGCCTTTCAAGGTAATTTTCTAAAGAAATTTTCAAGCCTTTCAAAGTAATTTTCTAAAGAAATTTTGTAGTTTTTGCTTATTTCCATCATTTTTATTCTTTGTTCTGAGTAAAAATCATGTTAAACTCATGGACTCTCATCCATGTTGAAAGGCTAACATGTTGACAATGAACAGTTTTCTATATATTTGTTGTTATATTTAATTTTTTTAGTTAAAACTTGATTTTTTTTTTATGAAATATTGTTGTTGTAGATGAGATATTAGTTTTGTTGTATATATGTGTTTATTTTTATAGTGTTATTCTTATTATTTTCATGTTCATATATTTATTTTTTGATGATTTTATTTTTGTGTTTAAGTTTATGATATTTATCCACACTTATTTTTAGGATTTTATATGACAAAATGTTTAGACATGCTTACTCCTTACCTCAGCTTTATTTACTAGATATTTTTGGTGATCATTTTATGCTTATTTTTGTATTAATTTTATGCTTTTAGCTTGTTTACAAAAATAGAAAATTTAAGGATTAAATTGTAAAAATTTTAATTTTTTTATACATATTATCCTTACTTGGCCGAAACTCCTTAACACCATGGAAGAAGTTTTTTAGGGATTTTAAGCATATTTTATGCATTTTTTTTACATTTTTGGGGTCATTTTGCAATTCCATAAATTTAAGGGACTAAATTGCATAATACAAAAATTATGTTTTACGGCTCACAGATCTTGGTCAAATTTTCATGTACATTTTTGCTAGGATTTTTATGTTGATTCTTACCTGATTTGATGATTTTTTTTGTGATGTTTTGTGATGATTTTCCATGTAAGGTTCAAAATGCAAATTTAAGACGTTTAGGGACTATTTTGCAAAAATCAAATATTTTTGTTTCAAGGCCAAAATGTTTGGTTGAATCCATTTGGATATGTTTATTGCGTTTTTCATTTGTATTTTCATGTGTTTGTGATGTTTTATGATTTTTTTATGTAGGGGCTTAATTATAAACTTTGAAAAGTTTAGGGCTAAACAGTAAATTTTAGTATTTAGGAGTATAATGGTCACTTTCATTACTTTCAAAAATTTCTTTTATTCTTACGGCCTTCCATAAGGGTATAGAAATTTTTAAAACTTTTCATATTCTCTAGGTTTTTTGTCTGGTACGAAAAGAAATTTTCAAAAGTTTAAGGGCTAAATTGTAATTTTTTTATTTTAAGCCAAATTTTGTAGTTTAATTTTCCTATTTAGGGTAAATTCATCATATCATGATTATTCTAATGTTCGTTAGGGTACTGAGATATTTTCACGTCGAAGGTATACCTTAAGGGCATTTTGGAAATTTTATTTAGAACTGAGTTCTAGATAGTAACCAGGATGCTTTTACACTAAAGGTGCATATTTAGGTTAGATTTTTCATTTCATCATCATATTAGTGTCCATTATGGTTACCGAGATACTTTTACGTCAAAGGTATACCCTAGGGCATTTTGCTAATTTTGTTCATCGAGATGCTTTTACACCATAGGTGAACATTTAGGATTATTTTAGCCTTCTATGATTATTTTATAGTTCGTTAGGGTATTGGGATACTTTCATGTCAAAGTTATACCCTGAGGTATTTTGATAAATTTCCCTCGAGCTAAGTCTTAGGTAAGCAAAAGGCTGCTTCATGCCAAGGGTGCATATTTTGGATAGGTTCACTTTTTTATTAACATTTTTGAGTACTTAAGATAACCGAGATACTTTAAAGTCAAAAGTATATTCTAGGGGCTTTTTTGTAATTTTGTATTTTAACCAAGTCCTATGTGAACATTGGAATACTTTCATGTCGAAAGTACACATTAAGTTAGGTTCATCATTTTAGACCATTTTTGAGTCTTAAGTTATTTTGTTAATACTTTAATAAAATCAAATATTGTTTTAAAAATTAAACCAATGTCTTTGATGTTAAAATAGTACATGAAATTCCTACTAGAAAATGTGAGGGGTTCTACAGATCATTTTACTAATGAGATGTCCTTTTCAAAATTAAAATCAAAATTTTTCAATTTTCATAAAAGTAAAACATTTTTTATCTCACCCACTCTCCAGTGTCATATGAAAGAGAATGATAAAAATTTTCGTGTCCTCTTTGTTTTTCAAGAAGGTGCGATTGATATTATGTTTTCAAAAGTAATAAAACCCGACTTTCTCAGAATAATAAAATTTGTTTCATAAAATTTAAATTTTGATATACGAGCATTATAATTAAATATCTAATACTGAAATTGAATAAAAATCCAAATTTAAGTTAACACGTTATTAATAAGGCATCGGCTACCTAGCATCACGAGAAGGTTGATCCTTACTTGTGATTGTAGCCGACTCTCAGACCTTTTCATGTGATCATTGGTATTAGTGTTGACCTCAAAGTTTGTTTTTATGAGTTTCATAATCCTTAAAATATAGACTCCGACAAGTGACTAATCTCACCTAGCCAAAATAGATTGTGGCAACTCTAAATAAATGGTCTTTTCATAAAGACTATCTAGAGAAGTCGAGTGAGCAATTCATGTCAACAACTCAGTCCCCAGACATGAAAAATAGAGACTAATAATAATGATATGGCCCAAAAATAAAAGGAAATAATGATATATATATATATATATAGAAACAATGGGTGCATTCACCATTTTAAGTTGAGCTGGTCAAGATTTGTATCCACGCTACATTATGACAGCTTAGCAACTCCACTGGGATAGATTAGAGAGTCAAGCCTAAAATTAATCTCATGCTAAATAAATTTTGATTAATTCAATTTTAGTTGTTATTTAACTATAAATCTTGGTAATTTTAAAACAATTTTTTATTGTATGTTGAGCCTATGTAGAAATTTTGCTATATATTATTCATATTTTTTCACTAACTTTTTGTCTCATTTGCAGCATTATCTTTAAGGGAAATTTAGGATAGTGGTTTTTATTATTTTTGAAAGTTTCGTGTCATGAAAGGTAAATTGTTCCCTTACGCACACTATGCATGTTCATCTACATTAGATTCTTCTCTAGGTATACAGAGGGGCATAGGTACCTAATGTTTTAAGAGGGGGCAAAGTAACTCTACCTTCTGAGGTGTTAGCCTTTGTTTAAGTCAGTGAAAAGCTTACTGAGTATAAATTCTTATGCCTACTCGAGGTGTTAGCCTCATTATGGGCATGGAAGGTACTCTTACTCGAATTAAACCCTTTCTGACATAAACCTAGATAGGTAAGGATTAGGGTACCTCATCAGTTCTTTCTAGACTTGAGGGGCAACTCAAGAACCTATTTATATCTCTAAGCCAAACTTCATGTAATGAATTGTACAGGCCTCACCTAGTTTAGAGCCATACCTAGTTCTTGAGAGTACCTAATACGGTACACATAGGGGAACGTTTCTAACCCTTTACTCTTATGATTTTATTTTCTTCATATTAATAAGTAAACCTAATAATATTTAACATGATTATATGAATATGAAATGCATAAAGTCAAAAACAATGACGCAACATGACATTCTCAAACTCCATCTAATATGAATTATAAATGTATCAAAATTGATATAAATGTAAAAAACTTTAGCCATGATTATGGCATGACAAAATATATAAACATGATATGAATACATAAATTTCCAGGTCCATTAATAAGTGTATGTTGTCTTATTATGATATATTTTACTTTTCTTAATTTGTTATATTACAAAAGAGTTTTTTTATTCATGGCATCACATTTTTTATTCCATGGAAACTTGTAAATTCATTCATGCATATATGAAGTTCATATATTTCTTATATGTTCATGCATTTATAATTTCCATAATCTACTAATTCGTTTTATTTATTGTATTTCAAGAATTAGGACATCGATGATGATTCAGAGGCAAGGTTCAACACATTAGAGTTCATCTAAGAAGAGTTCAACCGTAAAGTTCGTGGAATAGAAAATCTGCATAATAGACTGATAAAAAAGGTTAAGGGCTTACTTGAAAGAAAAAAGATCATGTATTGGAAGTATTAGAATTGACGGGAAATCAAATGATTATGGAGATAACTTTTTGGGCTACTCGCCAGATTTTATGAATATAGGGTTAAAAATGAATGAAAAAAATGAATGATTAGGGTTTTTGAAAATCACTTAGAAGCACTAACATAGTTAGGAAAATTTAATATTTACAAGAGCAATTCTTTTTATTACTTTGCTTCTAAATCTTGTAAATATGGCTATGTATGCCCATAATCAAGGGATAAATTAGAGGATTTCGGATTAAAGAGACAATATTGTTGAATCATGAATTAAAGTTCTTCGGATGCTTACCTCTATAATAATTCCTATGTCTAATACATAGCAAATTGCCTAACATCCAATTTGTTTTAGTAAATGCTACCTATTTAACCTCTTATTTATTCACTCATTCATACATTCATTCATTTGTTTATTCATTCATTTATGTAATATTTCCATCCATTGACAATCATACAAGGATGCCAATAAAGATTAATGTTGGTAAAATACATGCATATTCATGCAAATTGATTTAAGTTTTTTTTTTTATATATTTTAAGGTGAAATAACATGAATTATTAAATGGAAGATACCATACAATAAGAAAAATGCATGCACAAACTAAAAGTAAAATGGAACTATTTGAGACAAAGGAACCATTTCCCTACTAGCCTGAAGGTGTTATCAACACTCTACCAAGGCATCCAGGGAATACCAGTCAATGTTTAAGATGCACAGATAGCGGATTCATAAAATATGCAACTAGCAAGCACTCAAAACACCTCTGCACTAGCCATCCACATAAATATTGGCACAAAAGGGCTGATACAAGAATTGCTACACAAAAAGAATTAGCGATCCCTAACCTTAACAAGGAAAAAAGGTATGTGCAAAAGCAAAGCGGTGACTAAAGTAATTTACAAATAGTCTCATGTTATACCAACATTTCTGTGCAAAATTCGAAGAAATACAAGCTGAAAAGTAATTACCTTAAAGTTATGTATCTAGGGATGAAAAGGTGATTTACAACCAACATCATAGAAAGCTGAAAACGTAAAGAAATCTATTCGGACTGCATCCTCAACCTAAATCTTTTATCATTCGGTGGTTTCAGTTGAATTATCATCATATCGTATGACCCTTTATGCAAACCTTTTCAACTTCAAATTCTAAAAAAGCAAAGGGACCTGGGAAACAATTTAGGATGAAAAAATGAAAAAGATAAAGGTGTACCATGCCTTTTTTCCTACACCAAGCTTTTACCTTTACTTGTTCAAAATCAGATGATCTTTGCCATTCTAATAAATCTCAAAAATCTCCTTACCCAAAGTCAAAATCACTTAATGCTATAAATTTTGATTTGAATTGCCTGGATGATTACTTGCCATTGCATAAACTTTTGGATTCATTTTCTTTGCTAAAGAATTTAACGAAAAGATGGCATGATTGAGGTGACAGGAAATAACAACCATGCATCTTGCAAAACTTTTGAGCTTAGAACTTAGACTTTGATATGCCTGCTGATGTTCTACAAGTTGATTTACAATTTAGCCCTCAGGGATGCAAAAATTTGAAATTGGTGAAGGCCTATTAAGGACGATTGATCTAAGGGTCATTGACATTATAATAGTATGCCAATCAGAGGTAATTTCTATCTTGACTTTAAAATTCTACATTTTTTTTTTGAAAACTAATTATGAAATGAATTTAATTTGTAAATATTATGTTTATTGCCATTGATCATGAATTTTGTTAATAATGATTTCCAGTATCTAGGATAATAAGAACATGTTGAAAAATTTTCTTTGATAGATAGTTACCATTAGGTTAAACTTTTTCAAAAAAGTCCTTTACCTTCATATATGATTATCTTAGACATTCAACTATAGACCTGTCACCACCAGAGACCTTTCACATCTAAATGTTCTGCTCTATTGATTCCTTGAAGCTCGAACAAAGAACTTATGCTTCTAAAAGATTCAGAGATCAATAGTTAGACATGTTTAAAAGTAATGATAGTAATTCTGAGATCTTTTTTATTTCGATCATCTTTTGCCATAATTTTCATGACACTCTTCCAAATCCTTGATTCAAGAAAAATGAGAGTAAAAGTGAGCCAAAAACACATTTTCTTTCCTAAGAAAACCTTTTTAAACTAATTCTTGATACATAAGATTCGAGATCTTTTCCAAGCCAATCTGATTTTTTTTCCTAAAGGCTCAACTAGTCGTTGGTGGCTAAAAAGCCAATAGTATTGTGAGGCATACCTTAGGCCTTTGATGAGTGTAACATCATGTTATGAAAGTATTCAAAATGATTTCAGAAAGAAGTTATTCTATTTCCTAATGAAATGATTGATAAACTCAAATGGTTGTGTTTGAAATAAAAAAATGACCTTCTTTCTCTATCCCTTCATAAATATAGAAAATTCTTCCTTTTACAGTCCCTTTTAGGCCTGATAATTTATTTTTTTAAACCCTAATCAAGGATCACCCTCCACATTGAAGGACAAGTGAGGTAAAGCTTTGAATTCAAAAGGTATAAATTCCATTATAAAGTTACAAGAATAACAAATTAGATGTCATGAAGTAAATTTTAAAGAATAAAGAAAGTTTAAAATTTAACTTCAAATATTCCAAGTGAAAAATCAATAAAATTCCAAGTTCTTCAAGAATGAAAAAAACCATGAAAAAAAATAAAAAAAAGAAAGAATAAAGAAAGAAAGAAAGAAAGAAATGAATAAAAATAAAGAAAAATGAAAAAGCAAAAGCAAAAGCAAATAAAGAAATAAAGATTTGTTCATCTTGAAAGATAGACTAAAGTCAATTTCTTCTAAAGAAAAGTGATCTTTAATTCAGTTACCTTTAAAATACTTGATTTGGGCCTGTTATCCCTTTCTTTTTAAACCCCAAACCATGGCTAATGTTACATAGCTAACAAAGTCTATTTTGATCAGGCATGGCTATTAAGCTATAGGGCCATTCCGAGGAAGCTCATTAAAAATTCATCTTTTTAAATGATTTTTAAATCCTTAATAACATAACGGGGCAAGCTTAAAGACCCTAGCATTGCCCTTAAATCAGCGAAAATAGCCACCAATGAGAACCCTTCATGTCAATTCAGAAATCACCCTTAACCTTTGAATATTTCACGACATCAACAAAAGGTTAAGTCAAATGCCCAAACATTGATTCTTTTCAAAATAATCTTTTAGAATTTTTGTGCCCCAACCTTGAAAATTGATCCTTGTTAAAAGCTTTCCAAATTAACCTTTTGTGACTTGGCATTTACTAGCATTGTTTTTACACCTGTCTTACTATTGTATTTAAAGATTAAAAAGATGTTATAACTTGATTTGTTTACCTTTCAAGGAATTCCCGTTAAAAGAACATTCACTTAAACTTGGTCTTGATAAACCTCAACCTTTTTGTATCAATTTCTTTAAGATAAGTTTTTACTGGTGCCACCCTATTTGTCCTTTTAAATTCATTTCTTTATCTCATTCAAAAGAGGTCCCCAATGGTGATCATCAATCATAAGAAAGTCTTAACATCATGATGAAGACAGCATGTCTATTATCCTTGATAATGGAAAATTCATTGCTGAAATTTATTCTAAAATTTTTAAATAGTAAATTCTTTTTGAGGTTAGAATAAGAAAGTGATCTCGCTCTGTAAATCCTCGAATTTTGATGAGTTATGATATTTCTCATGATTTCAATAGAATGATGTAAATATACCTCAAATAGATACTTTTTGAACTGTATAAAGTTGTATCATTGAATTTATAGACATTAATTTAATATTTGGTGACCTTACAAGAAAAATTAAATAATTCTTAAATCCTTAAAATAAAGATTAGAAGAAAGATTTCATGGGACAAACATATGATAACCTATTAATCATTTAAAACCTAGTTACGGGAAGAGGCCTTTAGCTTTAAGTTTCAGCCACGGGCTCTTTTGACCAAAAGAAAAGAAATATCCATAACATCTTATGAAGATACCTTCAAAACACATTTTAGGCTGACTTTCTTACCTTAAAAGAAATAAAAAGCTTTGTAACATTTTTTTTGAAAATACCTTCAACTTTAAGAAAAAGCATACTTTTAAAACAGAAAAACATTTTAGGAATAGTTTCTACATTATGCATACATTTGCATTTAATAATTTAAAGGAAAAGTTAAACGTGAAGTAGAAGAAGAATAATGATCATGCTTATTCCAACCCCTTTCATTTGTTGACTTATCGATTTTGTCCCAATCAAGCCTTACCTATGTTGACTTATCAATTTTGCCCCGGTCAACTCTTTTCATTTGCTAACTTATAGGTTCCATCCTAGTCAACCTCTTTCATTTATTAACTTATCAATTTTGTCCTAATCAACCTTAACCTATGTTGACTTGTTGATTTCATATTGGTCATCCCTTTTCATTTATTGACTTATCAGTTTTGTCTTGGTAAACTCTTACTTATGTTGACTTGTGAGTTTTGCCTCTATCAACTCCTTTCATTCATTGACTTGTAGGTTTTGTCCTAATTAACCCTTACCTATATTGACTTGTCAGTTTTATCCTTGTTAATGCCTTTCATTTGTTAACTTATTGGTTTTAACCTGATTAACCCTTACTTAAGTTGACTTATCAATTTTGTCTTGGTTAACCTCTTTTTTGTTCACTTATCAATTTTGTCTTGATTAACCCTTACCTATGTTGACTTGTCTATTTTATCCTGGTCGACCTTACATACGTTGACTTGTCGGTTTCATCTCGACCAACTTTTTTATTTTTTGACTTGTCGATTTCATTTTGATCAACCTTTACCTATCTTGACTTAACAATTTCATCCCAGTCATCCTCTTTCATTTGTTGACCTATCAGTTTCATCCTGATCAACCTCTTACCAATATTGACTTGTTGATTTTACCCCGATCAACCCTTTTTATTTGTTAACTTATCAGTTTTATCACAGTTAACCCTTACTTATGTTAACTTGTCGATTTTGTCTTGATCAACCTTTTCATTTATAGACTAATTGGTTTCATCCTGGTCAAACCTTACCTATGTTGACTTGTCAATTTCGTCCTAGTCAGCCCTTTTCATTTGTTGACTTATCGGTTTATCCCAGTTAACCCTTTCATTTATTGCCTTATAAGTTTTGTCCCGATTAACCCTTAGTTATATTGACTTATCAATTTTGTCTTGGTCAACCCCTTTCATTTATTGACTTGTCAGTTTTATCCTAATTAAACATTTTTATTTGTGAACTTGTCAATTCATCCTGTTAACCCTTACCTATGTTGACTTATCATTTCATCCTGGTCAACCTCTTTCATTTGTTAACTTATTAGTTTTGTCCCACTTAACCCTTACCTATGTTAACTTATCTTGATTATTTATTAACTTATCGATTTCATCTCGGCCAACCCTTACCTGTGTTAACTTGTAAGTTTCATCCTGATCAACCCTTATCGATGTTGAATTATTAGTTCTATCCCCATTAACTCCTTTTATTTGTTGACTTATAGGTTTTGTCCTAGTTAACTTTTCTTTTTGTTAGCTTGTCGACATTGTTCTGGTCAACAGCCTTCATTGGTTGACTCGTAGGTTTTGTCTTGGTCAACTTTTTTTGTTGACTTGCATGGTTTTATCTCAATCAACCCCTTTCGACTTAGGTTTCATCCTAGTCATTGTTTAATTTAACGATTCATCATTGGTTAATTAATTGTTATGTTTGTCATTAGTTTAGATTATTTTTCAAAGCTTAGCAACCTGAATGAAATTATGCTTATTTGGCCTTTACCCTGTTCCTGATTCTTAGCATTGGTCAAAAATGGGCAGCTATAGACACTGAATTTCGTCCGAGTCTTTTTTTCAATAATCTTAAATATCTGAGATTGAGAACTTAACAGCAACCCTCATTGGGAACGATCTTTCTTAGATAAACAAGACATTTTCAAGACCTTTTTAGCCATATTTAAATGGTCATAAGTTCAAGTGATAGAAAAAGTCATTTTTTGATATACAATTTTGGATATAGAAGATGAATATTTAAGAGAAAAATTATTTTTAATAGTTTTTTCTCAAATTTTGAAAATCTATCTTCGTGAATGATATCACAATCAAATTTTTTATTTTTAGGAATTTTTTAAAATTTTTTGTAAAATTTAAGAAATTGATTGTTGTATATTTTTACCGATAATAGTATGGTATTTATGTCGATACTCACTCAAAAAAATTAAAAATATTCAAGAAAAAAAATTCATATTGATATTTTATACCACAAGCTGTCAAGTTTTCCATTTTGTAATTAATTTTGATTTTTGTAGTATTGCGAGTATCATATTCATGAAATTTTTCAATAAAAATTATTTTAGATTTTAATTTTTCATCTGTATTATTTTTATTTTTATAAAATTAATCTTCTGATTAATGTAAAGGATAAAATTCATTTCAATAAAATTTAAACATATTTTTAAAATTTTTTTGTTTTTAAAATACGAGCTTTTCTTATTTGTAAAATTTTCAGTGGAATTTTCTCAGGTTTTAAACTTCAAAACTCTTTAAAAATTCACATTTAATTATCATTAAATTAGTTTTTTAAAATTTATTTTATTTTATAAGTTTTACATTTTTTTCTTGTTTCTAAAATACAGAGTTTCCTATTTTGTAAATTTTTTTGAGAAGCTTTTTCTGAGTTTTTAATTTTTAAAATTTCTTAAATATTATTGTTAAATTCATATTAAATCAAATCTGGAAAATTTATTTTATGTTATGAGTTTTGCATTTTCTTCCATAATTTCCCTTCTTTCTAATATATAGACTTTTCTACTCTGTAAATTTTTTCAGTAGGATCTTTTTGAGTCTATAATTTTTAAAATTATTTAAATATCTTCATTAAATTCATATTAAATCAATTTTTTAAAATTCCTTTTATTTTATAAATTTTTCATTTTCTTCTATAATTTCCTCTATTTTCAAAATAAGGAGTTTTCTACTCCATAAAATTTTTCGAGAGGTTTTTTAGAGTTTATAACTTTTAAAATTTTCTCAATATTTTTTAATTCACATTAAATCATTTTTTTCAAAATTCAATTTATTTTATGAACAATCTTTTGCTTTTTTTCAATCACTTTTTAATCATTTTGCTTTTTTTTTATATAACAATCTTTTTCGATAAGGCTTTTTTCTTAAAATTTTACGAGTTTGCTATTTTTAATATTTTTTTATTATACATAAAATTTTTTTATTGTTAAATTAAATTAAATTTATCATATGAAATTTTATTATCAATACGTAATTTTTAATTTATTTACAATTTAGTCTTTTTAATTAATTTTTATGGTATAATTTTATAGATTACAAAAGTATAATCTAAAACTTTTTAGGATTAATGATGTCATGAATGATCTCATTCACTAAATGACAAAAATCATTAATTTAAATCAAATCCCAACTAATAAAAAGTAAAAAAAAAATAAAGAAAATAAATCAATATTAAATAAAAAAAAAGTAGTACAATTTGGTGGAAGGCTCCACCACCATTCTTGTCATCCCTCACAGCTGAAAAACCATGGGACAAATTCTCCCAAATAGCTAGTGATTTCCTAAGCCAAATTTAGCCATTTTTCTTAAAAAAATTTTAAGAAATTTTAAGTTTTCAAGCCTTTCAAGGTAATTTCATGAAGAAATTTTGTAAGTTTGCTTATTTCCATCATTTTACTCTTTTCTTGTGAGTCAAAATCATGTTAAACTCATGGATTTTGATCTACATTGAAAGGCTAGTATGTTGAGAATGAATAATTTTCTATATATTTGTTGTTATATTTAATTTTTTTAGTTAAAGCTTGATTTTTTATGAAATATTATTGTTGTTGATGAGATATTAGTTTTTTTTATCTATGTGTTTATGTTTATATTGTTATTCTTAATATTTTCATGTTAATATGTTGATCTACTTATTCATCTATTTATTTTTTATGATTTTATTTTTGTATTTAAGTTGATGATATTTATTCGTGCCTATTTTCATGATTTTATATTCCAAAATGTTGATGTATGCTTACTCCTTACCTTGACCGAATTTAATAGAATTTTTGGTGATGATTTTATGCTTATTTTTGTATTAATTTTATGATTTTAGTTTGTTTTGCAAAAATAGTAAATTTAAGGATTAAATTGTTAACATTTTAATTTTTTTAATATATATTATCCTTGCTTGGCCGAAACTCTTGAGTACCATGGAAGAAGGTTTTTAGGTATTTTCAAACATTTTTATGCATTTTTTACATTTTTTGGTCATTTTGCAATTCCACAAAGTAAAAGGGATTAAATTGAAAAATAAGAAAATATTGTGTTTTACGGCTTAGCTTGAATTTTCCTACACATTTTGCCATGACTTTTCTGTTGATGCTTACCTGATTTGATGATTTTTTTGGTGATGTTTTGTGATGATTTTCCATGTAGGGGTTGAAATGAAAATTCAAGAAGTTTAGGGATTATTTTCCTAAAAGTCAAAAATATTTGTTTCAAGGCCAAGATGTTTGGCCAAATCCATGTGGATATGTTTGCTGTGTTTTTCATATGTATTTTCATATGTTTACGATGTTTTATGTTGTTTTTTATGTATGGGCTTAATTATAAATTTTGAAAAGTTTAAGGACTAAATAGTAAATTTTAGCATTTAGGAGTAAAATGGTCATTTTCGTCACTTTCAAAAAATGTCATTATTCCTGTGGTCTTTGTTAGGGTATAGAAATTTTCAAAACTTTTCATATTCTCTCAATTTTTTGAAAGGTATGAAATAAAATTTTTAAAAGTTTAGGGGCTAAATTGCAATTTTTATGTTTTAAGCAAAATTTTGAACTTTAGTTTCTCCATTTAAGGTAAATTCATCATTGTATGATTATTCTAATGTTCATTAGGATACTGGGATACTTTTATATTAATGGTATATCCTAAAGGCACTTTAGTAATTTTACCTAGAATTGAGTCATAGATAGTAATCGAGATGCTTTTACGCCAAAGGTTCATATTTAGATTAGGTTTGTCATTTCATTATTATATTAGTGTCCGTTAGGGTTACCGGGATACTTTCACGTCAAAGGCATACCCTAGGGGCATTTGGTAATTTTGCTCATCGAGATGCTTTTACACTAAAGGTGAGCATTTAGGATATTTAGCCTTCTAAGATCATTTTATAGTTTATTAGGTACTAGGATACTTCCATATCAAAGGTATAACCAAAGGGTATTTTGGTAAATTTTTTTCACGTCGAGTCTTAGGTAATCACCAGGATGATTTTACACCAAATGTGCGTATTTAGGATAGGTTGACATCTTTATTAAAATTTTTGAGTCCTTAGGATAACCGAGATACTTTTACGTCAAAGGTATACCCTAGGGGCATTTTTATAATTTTGTATTAAAACCAAGTCTTATGTGAATACTAGGATACTTTCATGTCGAAATACATATTAGGGTTAGGTTCGTTATTTTAGACCATTCTGAGTCTTAGGTTATTTTGTTAATATTTTAATAAAATTAGATATTTTTTATAAATTTGTCTTCGATATTAAAATAATACGTGGAATTCCTACCAAAATATATTAGGGGTTCTACAGATCATTTTAATAATAAGATATCCTTTTCAAAAATGGAAATAAAGATTTTTCAATTTTCAAAAAAGTAATCGTACCTCACTGGCTCTTTAATAGGTTACGAAAGAGAATAATAAAAACTTTCATGTCCTCTTGGTTTTTTGGGAGGGTGCAAATGATATTATGATTTCCAAAAATAATAAAACCTGACTTTCTCAAAATAATAAAATTCATTTGATAAAATTTAAATTTTGATATACGAGAATTATAATTAAATATCAAATATTAAAATTGAATAAAAATCAAAATTTAAGTTAACACGCAATTAACAAGGTACCGATTATTGGGCATCATGAAAAGGTCGATCCTTACTTGTGATTGTAACCAACTCTTGGACCTTTTCATGCGATCTCTGGTATGAGCACAGACCTCGGAGTTTGTTTTTATAGGTTTCCTAATCCTTAAAATATATACTCAATAGTTGACCAATCTCACCTATAGCCAAAATAGATTGGTGGTGATTGCAAATAAATGGTCGTTTCATAATGAGTATATAGAAAAGTGGAGTGAGAGATTCATCTCAACAACTTAGCCCCCAAACATGAAAAATAGAGAATAATAGTAATGATATGGCCCCAACAATAAAAGAAAGTAATGATATATATATATATATAGAAACAAGGGGTACCTTTACCATTTAAGTCCAACTGGTCAAGATTCGTATCCGGGCCACATTGCGACAACGCCAAATCGGTAATGGTTAAAAATAGAATTTTTCATTTTTAGTTATTTTGAGGCCATTTAGTAATTTTAAAAACTTTAGGGACTAAACTAAAATTTTTAAAAATTTGCTTTATGGACATCCTTTCTTGGCCAAATGCTTCATGGCATTTTGAAAATATTTTCCATTCATTTTGAATTTATTTAAATACCATGTCATGCATTTTAAGTCATTCAGGGACCATCTTGTAAACTTGGAAAAAATTAGAGGCCTTTTGGAAAAGCCTAGCATTTTAAGGTTATTTAGGTTTTGTGGAACTTTTTTAGAAATTTTATACCACTTAGGGGTTATTCTATAATTTTAAGAGTTAAGGGACAATTTAGCAAAATTTCCATTTTTAGCTTATTAGGTTATTCTCCATTTGGAAATACCTATCTCAAGTATTATGATTTTTTATATATTCATGCACTTTTAAAACCAAGTAATTAGGCGTCATGTAAGTACTTTTGTGTCACGTGCACTTTAAAGTAGGTTAGTTATTTCATTTTAAGACTAAGTCCTCTAGGGTTACATAAGTACTTACATGTCACGTGCACTTTAGGAGGTATGTGGATCATTTTAAAGTCTGTTAAGGTCATATGGAACTTTCATGTTCAACTTGCATTTTAAGGGACATTTTGGTCTCTTCAACAAAAACTAAGCCTTTTAGGTCTAGTTTCGTACTTTCTTTCAAGACCAAGTCTTAAATCAAGTCTCGTTGTTTTTTATTTTTAATAAAATTGGTGTTTTCAAAAATCAAGTATTACTCCTAGCTAAAATAGTTAATAGGCATGCTTCTAGCATATGAAGGTCTCCTTATTGATTACTTTAAACAAAAGAATACCTTTTTCAAACGGATAAGTCTGAATTTTCAAATTTCATGAAAATAAAAACTTTCACAATCCTCCAATTTCTCTAAGGGGTGCGAGAGATTTTATTTTTTAAATGCTAAAAAATTGATTTACCTACCAATGGAATAATAAAATTCTTTTAATAATTTTTTGAAATACAAGGATTATTATAAATACTGCTAATTAAAATCAAGAAATAATCGAGATTAAAGTTAATATGTAATTAAAGGTACCGAACTACGGGCATCATAAAAGGGATTAAATCTTTACTTGTGTCATAATCGACTCCCGAACCATTTTCATGCAAATCTTTAGAATAAGCGTAGACTTTAAACTTTGTTTTTGAGGGTTTCGTAACCTTTAAGAGACGACTTTCAATGAGTGACCAATCTTACCTAGCCAAACTAGATTAGTAACGACTCCAAATTAAATGATCATTTCATAATGATCATTTAAGTTTAAATCAGGTGAGCAATTCATTCAATAACTCAAAAGCTAACATGTACATGAAAACAATAAATGAAAGGGATTCACCTACCTTTTAGGTTTGATGCCTCAAGATTCACATATTGACACGTTGTGAATCATTCCTTATGCGTAACTGACTCCTGTCGGCACCGTGCCTCCCGTGAAGAAAGTGCACGTGAAGAGTACTTTTCGATGGCGAAAAGTCCTCTCGCGTGAGACTCTTTTTCTCTTTTTTTAACGTGATGGTAGTGAGAAAGTATGGATTCTCGATTCTTAACCTTAAAAGGAGACCATCGGATGAGTTGCTCATCTAAATAGTCTTAGGTGGCCACCCTGAATGGCCAACAATTGGAGTCACCGTCGATCATTTAAGCTAGGCATGATAGGATGCCTATTGAATTCAATATTTCGAGTTACAAAACTCAAGACATTGGTTTCACAATCTACATGGCCCAAAGATTCGACGGTTGGGTTTAAGAGTTAGTTATGCACAATGAGGTATGAACCTCCTTGCAATGCCTGAAATTGGTACCTTTTTACATGTCCTAACTTTATTTTGGTTTCCTTGATTTTGACTTATCATTATTTAATATAATCTTTTTTTAATGCATGAATTTTGTATAAAATAGTAAACTCAGGTTTTAAAGAAAATCTGAATCTCATATGCGCCTCAGAACAGTGAGAAACATAAAGATTGTGATTAAAAATGGCCTTCGAGTTTATTTTTAAAAACAATTAGATATTTCATGTCAAGTACTAGAGAGATTCTAAGGACGAAACATTGCCTTTGTGATTTTTTTTTTGAAAATAGTTTTAAAGATATTAATGCAAGATAAACAATACAAGGGAAAACGTGATAGTAAGATAAAAAATAATATCGCATAAAAATAAATCACACAAAAAAGCAAAAAAAGGAAGGGATGATAGGAATATGTCTCCTTATTATCATCGATTATCTTGAAATAACCAAGTGGACAATTTCAAAGATGCATAAGGATCTATAGACTAATCGAAGCATAAAAATTGAGTTTGAGCATTGAAAATTTCGAAAAAAATTTAGGGAGAGAAAATTTGATTTTTTGATGATTTTAAGAAAAATAAAATTGACATATTTAAATTAACAAATTTTGACAATTTTTTGACAATTTTTCAAAAAGAACGGGGTTGGAGTATCCCCTCGAAAGATGGGGTTGGAGTATCCCCATAAATGACGACTTTGGTAAGTTTCAAAATTTGAGTAAGTTTTGCAAAAATGGGGTTAGAGTACCCTTCGGAGGACAGGGTAGGAGTATCCCTAATGAAAACTTCAATGATTTTAGAGAAACAAGTTAGAAGGATTATCTTGACAAAGGTTCGATGATTTCTTGACAAAATTTTTAACAAATTCTTAACCAAATAGGTGATTATTAATTAAAAATAATTAATAAAAATAATGATGATAAAGCTTAAAAATTGTTTGGGCCTTAATCTAAGCCTACGGGAGTCCATGCATGTCTCTTTCGAGTAGATGGATTGATTGATATCACATAGAGGTATTCAAATGCCTTAGAGTAAGAGCTTGGAGGAATCAACTAATATTAAACAATGCTGAAAATAATGGGTAGCATCACACTATCCCTATTTTCAATTTTGTTCTGGACAAATCTGAAAGTTCTAAGGGTCGTGTAAGGTACCATTGTAAAGTTAAGTCGATAAGAATCAATATAAAATTATTCCAAAAATCCTAGAAGATTGCCTCCTAGGTGGATATATTTTTCAAAGTAGGGACTGATTCGACGCTGGCAGCATATGCAGGGGAAATGGGGTGGATGAATTTGAAAATCATTCCGGACTCATACAAAAAGGTTAAATTGTAAAAGGTACCTTTCTGGAAAAGAAATGTCATGAAATTTTTATTAAAAAAATATTTAAAAAAATCATCTAGTGGGCTAAAACATCCCAAACAGAATGTGAATAACTGCTTAGGGGTTTTGGACAACAAAACTTCAAAAACTCATAACTCCTTCATCCGAAATGATCCAAGGCCAAACAAGACACCATTGGAAAGGTGATTCAACGCCCTCATAGGGAAAAATGTTAGAAAATACGTGAAAATCTGTTTATGGTTCGAAAATAATTTTTCAAGTCATGAATACAGTGCTACCAGCATAAATAGGAGGAATTTTTTATTTTCTAGGACTTGTACGGACTAAATTCGAGCCATGGACATCCAAATGTCCGTGGCAAAAAACAATGAGTGACATGGGCTTCACGAGCTCATATACACAATCCCAGCGTATTTTGGGATGATGAAATAGCCCGTTGACCATGCCACAAACACAAAAATGTTAAACAAAGATCAAGGCATGAACAAATTTTGGCACTAAAAAGGACATTATATTTAAAAGATAGAATATCTAGCTTCTTTTAACCCTGAATCCCAACATAAATAGCTTAATATTACCCCAGGATTAGAGAATTGATTTGTGAAAAATAATAAACCAAGATTAATCCCATTATTTGGGTTAATCTTAATCTAACTTGGGGTGTTTTTTTCAAATACATATATATACATTATCAAATCAACCAAGTATGATAAAAGAAAAATAAATAAAATGAATAAATAAAGTCATGTCTTAGCTGAGTTGCCAAAAGAAAAACAAAAGATGAAAAAGAAAAAATAAAGAAAAAAATAAAGAAACAATCAAAGTGTCTTTGAAGGTATTCTTATTTGTTCTTAACTTTTTTGCTACATATTTCTCTTTTTCTTTTGTGAGCTTATGAATTCTAAGCTATGCTTAGGTGTTGATTTGTGCCAAAGATCTGAAAACCATGTTTATAGCCAAATTTTGGGATCTCCATATGATTTATGTTGGTTTTCTTTGATGATTTTTCTTTAAAGTTTCATGAAAGAGCAATTTTTATAGAAGGAAAAACTTGTTTTTTCAACATTTGCCTTAATTTGTTTAATTTGAATGGTTTTTGCCAAGTGATTTCTACTGTTCTAAACTAGTTTGTCTCTTCATATTATTGATTTTTGATATTATGTATGTTGTATGCATATTATGTTATTTTCATATCATATGTTCATGAGCTTTATGTCCATGCCATTCTCATGAGATAATGTGATGATATAAAATTTCCATGCATATTAATGGATTTATGCAAGTTTAGATTAATGGACATGTCTTAATATATAAAAGCCATACATAATGTTATCGCCACTTGTTTTGAAAAGGAAATCATTTTAAGTGTATTTTGAAATAATGGCACAGTTTAGGGGACTTTTGCAATTTCTCCAAAATGTTTTGATGCATTTTAGGGACCATTTAGCAATTTTCATGCATTTAAGGGTCATTTAGGTTTTTTTCCATAATCTAAGGACCATTTAGCAATATCATGCATTTTAGGGTCATTTAGGTTATTTCCCATAAGCTAGGAATAATTTAGCAATTTCTATGCATTTTACAATTATTTAGATTATTTCCCATAATCTAGGGATCACATAGCAATTTTCATTCATTTTAGGGTCATTTAAGTTATTTCCAATAATCTAAAGACCATTTAGCAATTCCCATGCATTCTAGGGTCATTTAGGTAATTTCTCATAATCTAGGAATCTTTAACAATTTTCAAGCATTTTTGGGTCATTTAGGTTATTTTTCCATAAATTAGGTATCACTGCATTTTAGAGTCTTTTGGGGTTAGTTTTGTGCTTTTTGTCAAAATTAAGTAAAGTTTTTTAGGGTTAGTTGTGTACTTTTAGTCAAAAATAATAGAAATCGAGTTTTTTAAGGTTAGTTTTGTACCTTCCATCAAAACTAACCAAAATCAAGTCTTTTAAGGTTAGTTTTGTACTTACCGTCAAAACTAACCAAAATTGAGTCTTTTATGCTTAGTTTTATACTTTCTGTCAAAACTAACCTAAACCGAGCTTTTATGGTCATTTGGGTATATTCATGTCAGTACATGTTCTTTTGAGTCCATTATATGGTATTATTAAAATCAGAACATGTATTTTTATTAGTTATAATATGAATTTAAAAAACATCCAAAGTAATATTCCTAAGTTAAAATAGTCCATAAATATCTTATAATATATGGAAGTTGTTTTATCGATTATTTTAAACAAAGGAATACATTCTTTAAATAAGTAAATTGGAATTTAGAAAAATAAAGCTTTCATATTCATCTAGGCTTTTGGAGGGGTCTGGAAAATATTTTAATTTTTAAAAATAATGGAAACTCGATTAAGTTGGAATTGGAATAATGACATTAATGTTAAATAATTTCAAAATATGAGAATTATAATTAAACACCAAAAAATCAAAACCAATTTTAATTGAGAATTAGGATAACATGTAATAAACAGTACTTGTTATAACATAACCCTTATTGGAATATGCTTGACTCAAAAATAATCCTTTATTGGATTCTAGGTGTGATAGGGTGAGAAAGAGGTGTTTCTCTTATTTGGTTGGAAAATGTCATTAGATGAATACCTCATCCAACTGGTCTTTGATAACAACTATAAAGTGGCCAAAAACTCAAAGTCGCCAGTGACCGTTTGGGCTAGGTAAAACTAATACCTTGAGTTACAAAACTCGAAGGTTCGATTTTATGGTCTATAAGTACCAAAGTTCGATAAAAGAATTTGGGAGTTCTAGACACCAAATTTTGTCTGAGTAATTTTGAGGACATGCGTTACTTGAATTTTTTGAATAGATTCAATATGGATCTTAAATCGACACGAGAATTAATGTGAACCCATTTAGATATATTATATAGAAATAATAAAACTTAAAACAAAAGAAAAAGCTAAAAACAATTAATCAAACAAATTTCTTTTCAAATTTTTTCTCCAACTGGTCAAATCCTTATCCTAAATCAATATTCAAGTTAACATGTGGACCAAACATTTTAAATACATCATTTTTTTTCTTAAAAAATATTATGATGTTAAAAATCTAAATTGGAGGCATTTATGCCATAAGTTAACGAAAAAGGTAATAATAAATAATTTAAGTATGATTAATAAATTCAAATATGCATTTGAATAAGCCATTAAAGTACAATATTTTCTAATTTCAAAAATTAACAAATTATTTTGAATGACCTAAACATCAAATTCAAAATTATTCAATTTAGAATAATTTAAATATCAAATTTAAAAAATTTAAAATTAAAATGATCCAAATATAAATTAATCAAATTTAGTATGAGCTGAATCTAGTGTGAGTTAATTCAAATATAAAATCTGAAGTTGAAAAGATATTATTTTAATAACTAAAATATTCAACCGTAAATGACTAATTAAACTTGATCCTCTCAAAACAATTGCCACCTTAAATCATTTCATCACCTAATATCATATTAAAAAAAATAAGGAGAATTCTAAAAAAGTAAATGAGCTGATATTATTATAAAAGAGTAAAAGTAAAAAAATAATTTCAAAAAAAAAATTATTTAAATTATTAATAAAAAGATTATAATTATTTTTTTATCTCTAATTTCATTTTTTTTTCTGATGTTGCTCTTTTTTGTTATTGCTTTTCTCCGCTATAATGAGAGAGTCAGATCCTTGGTAGGAACCGACTTTCACCGTATATATAGAATATATAAGATATATATAAATATATAAATTATATATAAATATATAAATTATATATATTAAAAATTATATTTATGAATAATAAAATATTAAAAATAGTTTTATTAAATCCTTAGTTACTATTTAAAAATAATGAAAAATAAAAAATATGTCATATTAAATCTCCAATTATAAAAATAAAAATATATTCCGTACTAAATCCGAAATTACTATTTAAAAATAATTTAATATAAAAATATTTATATTAAATTTTGAATTAATATATATTATATATAATGTTATATATAATATATTATATATTATATATGTTATATAATATATTATATTATATTATATATTCTAACATTATAGATATCAAGGGTCGATTCCCTTCATAAAGGAACCAACCCCTCACAGATTATATATAATACATATAATTATATAAATTACATATAAATTATATATATTAAAAATATGTATTAAATGTAAAATTATAAAATAATCTCAAATTATATTAAATATTTGATTAATATAAAAATAATAAAAATTAAAAAATATTTAATATTAAATCAAAATTATTTTTTAAAAAAGTCAAAATAATATATATTATACATATTATATATAATATATATCATATAATACATATAATATTATATATTATATATTATATATTACGTATAATAAAATATAAAAATTATTTTACATTAAATTATATATTATTAAATATTATATATAATATACAATGTACCCCCACATATAATTTAACATATATAATATTATAATATAAAATAAATCTTGAATTATATTAAATGCCAAATTATATAAAATTAACAAAAATATTTTATATTAAAATTTAAAAAACTAGTTAAAAACTAGTAAAAATTTAAAAAATATTTAATATTAAATCCATATTATTTTTAAAAAATTGAATATAATATATATTATATAATAAAATAAAA
>JBBYHO010107865.1:0-43176 GCA_038382025.1 Adansonia gregorii | reverse complement strand
TTTGGATTTGCAAGACAAGCTTTTCTTTCCACCATTTTCCTTATAATTAATGTTCATCCATGAAATAAGACAAACTTGGATATTCATAGTAATATCCATTCTTTCTAATTTTGAGCACTACAATCATGTTTACCTCATTGGGATACACGATATTGATGCTTTGATTTGGCAAGAAAAGCTTTTCTTTCCACTATTTTCCTTATATTAAAGTTCATCTATGAAATAAGACAAACTTGGATACTCATAATAATCCGATTCTATTTGTTATGGGCACTACAATCATTTTCTCCTCATTATGTTACATGATATTGATGCTTTGGATTTGCAGGAAAAGCTTTTCTTTCCACCATTTTCCTTATAATCAAAATTCATCCATGAAATGAGTCAAACTTAGATTCTCAGAATAATCTTCATTCTTTTTGTGATTAGGCACTTCAATCATGTTCTCCACATTGGGATACATGATATTGATGCTTTGGATCTACAAGAAAAGCTTTTCCTTCCGCCATTTTTCTTATAATCAAAGTTCATAAGTCAAACTTGGATTCTCCTAATAATCTCCATTCATTTTGTTGGTGGCACTACAATCATGTTGTTTACATTAGGATATGCGATATTAATGCTTTGAATTTGCAAGAAAAGCTTTTTTTCAATCATTTTCCCTATTATTAAAGTTCATCTGTGTGATATAAACTTGGATGCTCGTAATAACCATTATTCTTTTCGTTAAGGCACTACAATAATGTTCTCCTCATTGGGATACACGATGTTGATGGCTTAGATTTGCAAGAAAAGCTTTTCTTTCCACCATTTTTCTTATAATTAAAGTTTGTTTGTCAAATGAGTCAAGCTTGGGTTTTCATAATAAACTATATTCTTTTTGTGATTGGGCACTACAACAAAGTTTTTCACATTGGGATACACGATATCGATGCTTTGGATTTGCAAGAAAAGCTATTCTTCCCACCATTTTGCTAATAACCAAAATTTATCTATGAAATAAGATAAACTTGGATACTCGTAATACTCTCCACTATTTTTGTTATTGTGCACTACAATCATATTCTTTTTATTAGGATACATGATACTGATGCTTTGGATTTGCAAGAAATCTTTTCTTTCCACCATTTTCCTTATAATTAATGTTCATTTGTGAAATAAGATGAACTTGGATACTCGTAATAATCTCAATTCTATTTGTTATGGGCACTAGAACCATTTACTCATCATTGGGATACACGATATTGATGCCTTGAACTTGCAGGAAAACCTTTTCTTTCCACCATTTCTTATAATCAAATTCATCTATAAAATGAATAAAACTTGGATTCTCATAATAATCTTCATTCTTTTTCTGATTGGGTACTTCAACCATGTTCTCTATATTGGGATACAAGATATTGATTGTATCACAAGAAAAGCTTTTCTTTCCACCATTTTCCTTATAATCAAAGTTTATTCTTGAAATGAGTCAAGCTTGGATTCTCCTAATAATCTCAATTCATATTTTTGGTGGCACTACAATCATGTTCTCCACATTGGGATACATAATATTGATGCTTTGGATTTGCAAGAAAAGCTTTTTTTCAACTATTTTCCTTATTATTAAAGTTCATCTGTGAAATAACACAAACATGAATGCTCATAATAATCTCTATTCCTTTTTTTATGGCGCTACAATAATGTTCTCCCTATTGGGATACACGATGTTGATGCTTTAGATTTGCAAGAAAAGCTTTTCTTTCCATCATTTTCCTTATAATTAAAGTTTGTCCATCAAATAAGTCAAGCTTGGATTTTAATAATAATCTACATTCTTTTTGTGATTGGGCACTATAACCAAGTTCTTCACATTGGGATACATGATATCGATGCTTTGGATTTGCAAGAAAAGTTGTTCTTCCCACCATTCTGCTTATAACCAAAATTCATCCATGAAATGAGATAACTTGGATACTTGTAATAATCTCCACTTTTTTTGTTATTGTGCACTACAATCATATTCTTTTCATTAGGATACATGATACTGATGCTTTGGATTTGCAAGAAATCTTTTTCTTCCACCATTTTCCTTATAATTAATGTTTATCTGTGAAATGAGATAAACTTGGATACTCGTAATAATCTCGATTCTATTTGTTATGGGCACTACAATCATTTACTCCTCATTGGGATACATGATATTGATGCCTTGAACTTGCAGGAAAACCTTTTCTTTCCACCATTTTCTTATGATCAAAATTCATCCGTGAAATGAACAAAACTTGGATTCTCATAATAATCTCCATTCTTTTTGTGATTGGGCACTTCAATCATGTTTTCCATATTGGGATACATGATATTAATTGTATCTACAAGAAAAGCTTTTCCTTCCACCATTTTCCTTATAATCAAAGTTCATCGAATGAGTCAAACTTGGATTCTCCTAATAATCTCCATTCATTTTTTTGGTGGCACTACAATCATTTTCTCCACATTGGGATACATAATATTGATGCTTTGGATTTGCAAGAAAAGCTTTCTTTCAACTATTTTCCTCATTATTAAAGTTCATCTGTGAAATGACACAAATATGGATCCTCGTAATAATCTCTATTCCTTTTGTTATGGCGCTACAATAATGTTCTCTCCATTGGGATACACGATGTTGATGCAACAAGAAAAGCTTTTATTTTCACCATTTTCCTTATAATTAAAGTTTGTCCATCAAATGAGTCAAGGTTGGATTTTCATAATAATCTACATTCTTTTTGTGATTGGGCACTGGAACCAAGTTCTTCACATTGGGATACACGATATCGATGCTTTGGATTTGCAAGAAAAGTTGTTATTCTCACCATTTTGCACATAACCAAAATTCATCCATGAAATGAGACAAACTTGGATACTCGTAATAATCTCCACTTTTTTGTTATTGTGCACTACAATCATGTTCTCCTTATTTGGATACATGATATTGATGCTTTGGATTTGCAAGAAAATATTTTATTTCCACCATTTTCCTTATAATTAATGGTCATCTGTGAAATGAGACAAACTTGATCACTCGCAATAATCTCCATCTTTTTTTGTTGTTGGGCAAAAAAAATATTGTCTCCACCTTGGGGTGCACGATATTGATGTTTTGCTTTGGCATGAAAATGTTTTCTTTCCACCACTTTCCTTACAATGAAAGTTCATCCATCAAATAAGTTGAGCATGGATTCTCATAATAATCTTTAATCTTTTTATGATTGGGCACTACAATTACGTTCTCCACATTAGGATACAGATATTGATGCTTTGGATTTGAAAGAAAAGCTTTTCTTTCTATCATTTTCATTATAATCAAAGTCATCCATGAAATGAGTCAAACTTGGATTCTATAATAATCTCAATTACTTTTGTTAGTGGTGCTATAATCACGTTCTCCACTTTAGGATGCACAATATTGATGCATTAGACTTGCAGGAAAAGCTTTTCTTTCCACCATTTTATTTATTATTAAAGTTCATTCGTGCAATGAGACAAACTTGGATATTCGTAATAATCTCCATTCTTTTTGTTACAGTGCTACAATAATATTCTCCTCATTAGGATGCACGATGTTGATGCTTTAGATTTTCAAGAAATGCTTTTCTTTCCACCATTTTCCTTATAATTAAAATTTGTCTATCAAATAAGTCAAACTTGGATTCCCATAATAATCTACATTCCTTTTGTGATTGGGCATTACAACCAAATTCTCCACATTGGGATATACTATATTAATGCTTTGTATTTGCAATAAAAGCTTCTCTTCCTTCCTTATAACCAAAATTCATTCGTGAAATGAGATAAACTTGGATACTCATAATAATCTCCACTTTTTTGTTATTGTGCACTGTAATCATGTTCTTCTCATTAGGATACACGATATTGATGCTTTGTATTCGAAAGAAAATCTTTTCTGTCCACCAATGTCCTTATAATTAGTGTTTATCTGTGAAATGAGACAAACCTGGATACTTGTAATAATCTCCATTTTTTTTGTTGTTGGGCACTACAACCATGCCTCCTCCTTAGGATGCATGATATTGATGCTCTGGTTTGGCATGAAAATGTTATCTTTCTACCATTTTCCTTACAATTAAAGTTCATTCGTGAAATGAGAGGAAGCTGGATACTCGTAATCTCCACCTTTTTCGCTATTGGGCACTGCAATCGTGTTCTCCTTATTGGGATACACGATATTAATGCTTTGGATTTGCAAGAAAAGCTTTTCTTTCTACCATTTTTCTTATAATTAATGTTCATTCATGGAATGAGACAAACTTGGATACTCGAAGTAATCCCTACTTTTTTTGTTAATGAGCATTGCAATCATGTTCTCCTCATAAGAATACATGACATTGATGCTTTAGATCTGCAAGAAAAACTTTTCTTTCCATCATTTTCCTTATAATTAATGTTTATATATGAAATGAGACAAACTTGGATACTCGTAATAATCTCTATTTTTTTTTTTGTTATTGGTCACTACAATCATGTCTCATTGAGAATCATGATTTTATGCTTTGGTTTGGTACAAAATTGATTTCTTTTCACCATTTTCCTTATAATTAAAGTTCATCCGTGAAATAAGACAAACTTGGATACTCATAATAATCTTTGTTCTTTTCTTATTGGCATTGCAATCATGTTTTCCACAACAGGATCCAAGATATTAATACTTTGGTTTGGCAAGAAAAGGTTTTCTTTCCACCATTTTCCTTAAAACCAAAGTTCATCCATCAAATGAGTTGGACTTGGATTCCTATAATAATATCCAATCTTTTTGTGATTGGGCACTACAATCACGTTCTCCACATTAGAGTACATGATATTGATGCTTTGGATTTGCAAGAAAAGCTTTCTTTTCCCTCATTTTCCTTATAATTATTGGTCATCCATGAAATAAGATAAACTTGGTTACTTGTAATAAAGTTATTTTTTTGTCATCGGGCATTACAGTCATGTTTACCTCATTGGGTTGCATGATATTCATGCTTTGATTTGGTAGGAAAAGCTTTTTCTTTCCACCATTTTCCTTATAATTAAAGCTTGTTCATTCAATGAGTCAAACTTGGATTCTTATAATAATCTCCATTCTTTTTTTGATTAGGCACTACAAACATGTTCTCCATATTGGCATACACGATATTAATGCTTTGGTTTGGGAAGAAAAGCTTTTCTTTTCACCATTTACTTATGATTGAAGCTTATCTGTGAAATGAGACAAACTAGATACCCATAATAATCTCTATCCTTTTTGTTATGGGCACTGCAATCATGTTCTCCACATTAGGATGCATGATATTAAGGCTTTTGAGTTGCTAGAAAAGCTTTTCTTTCCACCATTTTCCTTATAATTAATGTTCATCCATGAAATAAGAAAATCCTGGATACTTGTAATAATCTCCATTTTTTTGTTATTGGACACTACATTCATGTTCTCCTCATTGGGATTCATGATATTGATATTTGGTTTGGAAGGAAAAGGTTTTTCTTTCCACCATTTTCCTTGAAATCAAAGTCTGTATGAGTCAAACATGGATACTCGTAATAATCTCTATTCTTTTTGGGATTGGGCACTATAATCATGTTCTCCAAATTGGGATACACGATATTGATGCTTTTAATTTGTAAGAAAAGCTTTTCTTTTCACCATTTCCTTAAAAATTAAAGTTCATCCATGGAATGGGTCAAACTCTAATTCTTATAGTAGTCTCCATTATTTTTGTCAGTGGCACTACAATCATGTTCTCCACTTTGGGATACATGATATTGATGCTTTGAATGGCAAGAAAAGCTTTTTTTCCAGCATTTTTCTTATAATTAATGTTCATCCTTGAAATGAGACAAACTTTGATACTCGTAATAATCTCTATCCTTTTTGTTATTGGGCACTGTAATCACGTTCACCTCATTGGGATACATGATATTAATTCATTGATTTGGCAAGAAAAGTTTTTCTTTCCACCATTTTCCTTTTACTGAAGTTCATCTGTGAAATAAGACAAACTTGGATACTCATAATAATCTCTATTCTTTTGGTTCTAGGCACTACAATCATGTTCTCCTTATTAGCATACACAATTTTGATGCTTTGGATTTGCAAGAAAACCTTTTCTTTCCACTATTTACCATATAATTAATGTTCCACCATTTTCCTTATAATCAAAGTTCATCTGTGAAATGAGACAAACTTGGATACTCATAATAAACTCCATTCTTTTTGTTATTTGCACTACAGTCATGTTCTCCTCATTCAAATACATGATATTGATGCTTTGGATTTATAAGAAAAGCTTTTCTTTCTACCATTTTTCTTGTAATTAATGGTTACCCGTGAAATGGGACAAACTTTGATACTCGTAATAATCTTTATTCTTTTTGCTATGGGTACTACAATCATGTTTTTCCCATTATGACACATGATATCGAAGCTTTAGATTTAGAAGAAAAGCATTTGTTTCTGCCATTTTCCTTGTAATTAATGTTCACTTGTGAAATGGGACAAACTTTGATACTCACAATAATCTCTATTCTTATTGTTATGGGCACTACAATCATGTTCTCCATATTATGATACACGGTATTGATGCTGTGGGTTTGTTGAAAACTTTTTTTCCACCATTTTCCTTATAATCAAAATTTATCCGTGAAAAGAGACAAACTGAGATACTTATAATAAACTCCATTCTTTTTGTTATTACTAGTGCAATCATGTTCTTCTCATTGGGATGCACAATATTGAAGCTTTGGATTTTCAAGAAAAGCTTTCTTTCCATCATTTTCCTTATAATCAAAGTTCATCCGTGAAATGAGACAAACTTTGATACTCGTAATAATCGCCATTCTTTTTTTATTGGCACTGTAATCATGTTCTCCATATTAGGATGCATGATCTTGATGCTTTGGATTTGCAAGAAAAGCTTTTCATTTCACCATTTTCCTCATAATCAAAGTTTGTCCAAGAAATAAGACAAACATGGATACTCATAATAATCTTCATTCTTTTCGTTATTGGCACTACAATCATGTTCTGCGCATTGGTGTACATGATATTGATGCTTTGGATTTGCAAGAAAAGCTTTACTTTCCATATTTTCCTTATAATTAATGTTCACCTATGAAATGGGACAAACTTTGATACTCATAACAATCTCGATTCTTTTTGCTATGGGCACTACAATCATGTTTTACCCATTGGGATACACAATATTGATGCTCTGGATTTGCAAGAAAAGCTTTTCTTTCCACTATTTTTCATGTAATTAATGTTTACCAATGACATGGGACAAACTTCGATACTCATAATAATCTCTATTCTTATTGTTATGGGCATTACAATCATATTCTTCATGTTAGGATACGTGATGTTGATGCTTTAGATTTGCAAGAAAAGTTTTTCTTTCCACCATTTTCTTTATAATCAAAGTTTCTTTATGAAGTGGACAAACTTGGATACTCATAATAATCTCCATTCTTTTAGTTATTGGCACTACAATCATGTTCTTCTAATTAGGTTACATCATAGTGATGCCTTGGATTTGCAAGAAAGCTTTTATTCCTGCCATTTTTCCTTAAAATTAAAGTTTGTCCATGAAATGAGACAAGCATGGATACCTATAATAATCTCCATTCTTTTTGTTATTGGCACTACAATCATGTTCTCCACTTTGCAATACATTATATTGATGCGCTGGATTTGCAAGAATGTTTTCTTTCTACCATTTTCCTTACAATCAAAGTTTGTTTGTGAAATAAGACAAACATGGATACTCATAATAATCTCTATTTTTTTGTTGTTGGCACTCAATCATGTTCTCCACTTTGGGATACATGATATTAATGTGTTGGATTTGCAAGAAAAGCTTTCTTTCCACCATTTTTCTTATAATAAAAAATGAGGCAAACTTGGATACTCATAATAATCTCTATTCTTTTTGTTATTGGTACTAAAATCATGTTCTCCTTATTTGGATACACAATATTGGTGCTTTGGATATGCAAGAAAAGTTTTTCTTTTCACCATTTTTGTTATAATTAATGTTCACCCGTGAAATAGGACAAACTTTGATACTCATAATAATCTCTATTCATTTTGTTATGGGCACTACAATCATGTTCTCCCCATTAGGATACATGATATTTATGCTTTGGATTTGCAAGAGAAGCTTTCCTTTTAACTATTTTCCTTATGATCAAAGTTTATCCGAGAAATGAGACAAACTTTGATACTTCTAATAATCTCTATTTTTTTTATTAGCACCACAATCATGTTCTCCACATTAGGATACATGATATTTATGCTTTGGATTTGCAAGAGAAGCTTTTCTTTCATTATTTTCCTCATGACCAATGTTCATTTATGAAATAAAATAAACTAGAATACTTATTATAATCTCTATTCTTTTTGTTTTTGGCACTACAATCACATTCTCTACATTAGGATACGATATTGATGCTTTGGATTTGGAAGAAAAGCTTTTCTTCCCACCATTTTCCATGTAATCAAATATCATCTGTGAAATGAGACATACTTGGATACCCATAATAATCTCCATTCCTTATGTTATTAGCACTGCAATCATGCTCCCACATTAGGATAAACGATATTGATGCTTTAGATTTGCAAGAAAAGCTTTTCTTTTCACCATTTTCCTTATAATTATTATTCATCCATGGGACAAACATTGATACTCACAATAATCTCCATTCTTTTTGTTACTGGCACTACAATTATGTTCTCCACATTGGGGTACATGATATTGATGCTTTGGATTTGCAGCAAAAGCTTTTTTTTCCACCATTTTTCCTATAATCAAAGTTCATCCATGGAGTGAGACAAACTGGGATACTCATAATAATCTCAATTCTTTTTGTTATGGGTACTACAATCATGTTTTCTGCATCGGGATGCATGATTTTGATGCTTTGGATTTTCAAGAAAAGTTTTTCTTTCTACCATTTTCCTTGTAATTAATGTTCACTCATGAAATGGGACAAACTTCTATACTCGTAATAATCTTCTTTCTTTTTTTATGGGCACTACAATTATATTCTCCCCATTGGATACTTGATATTGATGCTTTGGATTTTTAAGAAAAGTTTTTCTTTCCTCCATTTTCTGCGTATTTAATGTTCACCCATGAAATGGGACAAACTTTAGTACTCATAATAATCTCCATTCTCATTGTTATGGGCACTACAATCATGTTCTCCATATTGTGATAAAGATATTGATGCCTTGGATTTGCAAAAAAGTTTTTCTTTTCCATCATTTTCCTTATAATCAAAGTTCATCCGTGAAATGAGACAAACTTGGATACCTATAATAATGTTAATTCTTTTAGTTATTGGCACTACAATCACGTTCTCTGCATTGGGATACATGATATTGATGCTTTGGATTTGCAAAAAAAGCTTTTTTTTCCACCATTTTCTTTAAAATCAAAGTTCATCTACGAAATGAGACAAACTTGGATACTCATAATAATCTCAATTCTTTTAGTTATTGGCACTACAATCATTTCTCTGCATTGGGATACATGATGTTGATGCTTTGGATTTGTTGGAAAAGCTTTTCTTTCCACTATTTTCCCTAGAATCAAAGTTCTTCTTTGAAATGAGACACATTTTGATACCCATAATAATCTCCATCCTCATTATTATAGGCATTATAATCATGTTCTCCATATTGGGATACATAATACTGATGCTTTGGATTTGCAAGAAAAGCTTTTCTTACCACCATTTTTCTTATAATCAATGTTTATCCTAGAAATGAGGCAAACTGGGGTACTCATAATAATCTCCATTCTTATCATTATGGGCACTACAATCATGCTTTCTATATTGGGATACACGATATTGATGCTTTGGATTTGCAAGAAAAGGTTTCATTTCCCCCATTTTCCTTATAACCAAAGTTCATCTGTGAAATGAGATAATCATGGATACCCAAAATAATATGCATTCTTTTTGTTATTGGCATAACAATCATATTCTCCTCATCGAGAGGCACAATATTGATGCTTTCAATTTGCAAGAAAAGCTTTTCTTTCCACCATTTTCCTTGTAATTAAAGCTTATTTGTGAAGTCAAACAAACTTGGATACTCCAAATTGGGATACTCCAAATTAGGATTGATGCTTTCAAAATAATTAAAGCTTATTATCTCCATTCTTTTTGTTATTGGCATAACAATTATGTTCTCCAAATTGGGATAGATGATATTGACGCTTTTGTTTTGCAAGAAAAGCTTTTCATTCCACTATTCTCTTTATAAGCAAAGTTTATTCGTGAAATGGGACAAACTTTGATACTCGTAATAACCTTTATTCTTTTGTTATTGGCACTACAATCATGTTCCACTCACTGGAATACACGATATTGATGCTTTGCAATTACAAGCCATTTTCCTTATAATTAAAGTTCATCCATGAAATGAAACAAATATTGATGCCTATAATAAACTCCATTCTTTTTGTTATTGGCATGGTAATCATGCTCTCCACATTTTGATACACGATATTGATGCTTCGGACTTCCAAGAAAAGCTTTTCTTTCCACCATTTTCTTTATAATCAAAGTTCAGTTGTGAAATAAGACAAACTTGGATAATCATCATAATCTCCATGCTTTTTGCTATAATAATCATGTTCTCCACGTTGGAATACACGATGTTAATGCTTTGGATTTGCAAGAAAAACTTTTCTTTCCATCATTTTCCTTATATCAAAGTTCATCTGTGAAATTAAACAAACTTGGATACTCATAATAATCATCATTCTTTTTGTTATTGGCACAACAATTAAGTTCCTATATTGGGATAAACAATATTGATGCTTTAGATTTGCAAGAAAAGCTTTTCTTTCCCCCATTTTCCACATAATCAATGTTCATCCGAGAATTGAGAGAAACTTGTATACTTACAATATTCTTCATTCTTATTGTTATGGGCACACAATCATGTTTACCACTTTGGGATACATGATATTGATGCTTTGGATTTTGAAGAAAAGGTTTTCTTTTCACCATTTTCCTCATAATCAAAGTTCATCCGTGAAATAAGAAAAACTTGGATACTTCGATTATAAGGAAGATGGTGGAAAAAAAAGCTTTTCTTGTAAATCCAAAGCATCAATATCGTGTATCCCAAAGTGGAGAACATTATTATAATCTCTATTAACAACAAGAATCGAGACTGTTACAAATATCCAAATTTGTCTCATTGCATGGATAAGCTTTGATTATAATGAAAATGGTGAAAAGAAAAGATTTCTTGCAACAAAGGCACTAATATCATGTATCCCCATGTTGAAAGCATGGTTATAGTGCCCAATCAAAAATAAATAGAGATTATTACGAGAATCTAAGTTTGTCTCATTTCGCGGATGTCATGATGTGCCCTGTAATGGATCCTCATGGATTTATGGGTGCATATAAATTAAAATATTTTTTTCTAATTTAGGCTGTTTTCTTGACCGAGTCTTTTCCTTCAAGACGTGATGAGAAAAAAAGGATAGATTCTTGACTTATGACACAATGAGGGGGGCCATAAGACAAATCACTTATCTTATTGGTCTCGTATGACCATGATGAAATAACCAATGTTTGGAGTTGCCACTTGTCATTTTAGGCTAGGCATGATCAGATGCCCATTAAAACCTATGTTTTGAATTATGAAACTCAAAACATCGATCGTATGGCCTACGTAGTATAAAGATTTGTCATTTGGGTTTGGGAGTTGGTTACACACGATGAGGTATGAAGCTCTTCGCGATGCCCAAAATCGGTGCCTTACTAGCTGTATCTTATGTCAGTTTCAATTCTTTTGATCTTACCTCATCACTAGTTTGATATAACCCTCTTTTAATGCATGAATCTTATAGGAACACAAATCTAGGTTTTGATGAAAAAGATTTAATCTCATACATGCCCCAGAAAGATGGGAAATATGGAGATTTTCAATAAAAATGACCTTTGGATTTTACTTTAAAAAATGAAATATTCCACTTTGGGCACTGAAAAGATACCCACATGGAATATAACCTTCAGTTTTATTTGAAATGATTGGACAAAATGAATGCAAATAATCATCACAAAGAAATCACGTTAGTAAGGCAACAAATGAAGTAACATAACATAAATCATTTAATGCAATGATAAAGAAAATGGATGGAATATTGAAATTTATCTCACAATTGGCATCGATTATCTAGGAATAACCGAATCGATAGTTTTTGACATACATCTGGGTTTTTTGATTGAACAAGATTTGTTTGACACATTCATGCAGGTCTGAGAAAGAGAAAAATTAACTATCGTTGAGAGATAGGGTTAGAGTGTCCCCTTAAAAAAAAGGTTAGAGTAATCCCATGGATAACAAATAATTTTAATAAAAGAGGATTTTTAAATCTTGACAACTTTGAAAAGCAAGCTTGGAGTTTCCCTTTGGTAGGTTAGGGTTAGAGTATTCTCATGGATGACAAATTATTTTGACAAAGAAAGATTTTTCAATCTCAATAATTTTGAAAAGTAGGGTTGAAGTATCCCCTTGGAAGGTTAGGTTTAGAGTATCCCTAAAAGTGACACTTCTAACACTCTTTAGAGAAACCAAGTTGGAAAACTTAAGTTGATAAAACTTTGTGATTTAGGAAATGTGTGAGCATTTTGACAACTTTTGGCAAAAAAATTATTGTGAATAAGGAAGGTAAAGATGTAAAATATGTTTATGCCTTGATACAAGCCTATGGGAGGTCAAAGCATGTTCTTGAGTCTGATTGAGGTAATACAGAGACATTCGAATGTCTCGAGATGAAATTCGGGAAAACAACTCAATTTTGACCATAATCAAAAATAGAGGATAACATTGCACTATCTTGCTTCCCAAATTTATACTAAATTGGTTTGAAGGCTTTAGAGTATGGAAAAGATACCGTTAGAAAGATAACTCGATGTGGGTCAACCTAAAAATATTCCCAATATCCTAAAATGTCACTTTCTCAGGGAATAAATTTTCAAGTTCGGATTAATTTTGCTACTAGCAGAGCATACGAGGGATAAGGTATGTCAAAATTTGAAAAATCATTTTGGACTCATTTGGTATAAAAAATTACAAATAATACCTTTCTAGAAAGGGAATTTCATAAGCGTTTTAGGAAAAATGCTGGATGGATTTGGAAAAACCATTGGTTAGGCTTAAAAGCCCAACTAGTATGCACTTTGTTTTCTCTAGGGATTCTAGATAGTCTAGGTTTGAAAAATTATAACTCTTCAATCCGGACTGATCCGAGGATGAATAAGACCTTGTTTTAAAGGTATTTTGACACACTTTTAGAAACAAATATTATAAAATTCATGAAAAATCATTTAGGATTTTAAAGTGAATTTTTAATTTGCAATAGTGCTACTGCCAGTAGGGGACAAACTAAAGCAGAGGATATTTCTTATTTTCTTTTTGTTTATGGGTCCAAACTTGAGTCATCGACATTCGAATATCCATGACTGAAGGGAAAGAGTGGCATGAGCATCACGAACTCATTTCCACAGCCTTTGAGTATTTTGGGATGATGAAATAGCTTGTTGATCATACCACTCAAGGTTTCGACTCAAAAAAAAGGCACGAACATTTTGGGAACAAGTGTAGGCCATTTTCGTTGCAAAATTAGAAGATTTGAGCTTGTTTAACCTCGATTCCAGATCTGAAAAACTTAACTTTCCCAAAGATATTTTGTTAACTTTTAGGAAAATACTAAGTTCATGTTAATCCTTTTTGGTTGAGGTTAACATGCTTGGCTTAGGGAGGTTTTGAAAATAAGTTTATGATAGCAGTCAAACATGCATTTTGACAAGGGAAAGACAACAAACATACAAGGGGATGGCACATAACATGAATAGGGATGCTAACTTTAACAATGGTCTGGACAAAGAAAGTGCCATGCATTTTGACAAAAAAATGTTATAGATGCTAACATGACAATGATTCATGAAAGCTAATGTATAAATGTGCTTGAAATGTGTTAGGCTAATGATTCATACATGGATTAAGGACAACAAGATGCATGGATATGGCCTAAAATGCATAAGCAAGAGCTGTCAAAATAATGAGGATGAAATGAGGCATTTTGCACATCAAAGGGGCATTAAGGCATCCAAATCCTAAACCACCACAACCAAAGGCCACAATAATGCATGAGAATCTATGATGGAAACATGGAGAGCTCACTAAAATGATAAAGATGCTGAAAAATGGAAAATAAAAGTGATAAAGTAAGAAGTTACACCAATAAACTTTAACTTTTGGCCAAATAGTTAGAGTAGCAGAGTTAGCTTGAATTTCCCTTTTTTCTTTATTGCTAATAAGCAAGAAAAAGAGAGAAACATGAGGTTTTTGGATCTGGTATGGATGAGAGTGATTTTTAGAATGTGTAATGATTGGGAAAGAGTGTTTTAGGGCTACTTTTGGGTGGTAAGTGAAAAGCTACGGGATTCTAGTTTTCTTAATGTAGGAATGTGTTTTAAAAGCTGAAAATGAGCTGGAATCTAACCTTTTTTAGTTGAGATATAAATGGTCTATTTATACTAGCATTTTCGAGCCAAATTAGAGGTGTTTTTGGCCATTTCTCAAGGGGGACAAACTGATGTTAGCTTGATGGCTATAGAGTGGCTGTAGGGAGTAACTTGCTGCCAATGTGATGGACATAAGGTGGTTGGTTTAAATGCCAAATGATTTTCCAGTAAATAGGGTGGCTGATGGTGATCTTGGTCAACAAACTAGGAAGGAATAGGGCCATTAAGTGACATTGACCCTTTTGATCTAATTTAGACTTCAAAAAATGTTTTAATTAATTTAAAAGTCCAAATTCATAATTTGATATGGGTTTTGATCTTTGTTGATGCAAAGGAACAAGTTAAAAAGTTTTAGATGAATAATGGACGAGTAAAAAATGCCTAGACCATGGAAAATAGCCTATATGTATCGATACATTTGGTCCAAAAACCTTGAGTGTATCGATACTATGATTTATAGTATCGATACATGTTGATATGTATTGATACATTTTTTTATAGAATACATGTTTTGGTCTTGGCATGGCCGAGTACATGAGCTCCTATATCAATACATATATGTATTGATACATTTACATGTTTTATCAATGCAAATTGGGACATTTCAAATTTTTGGCATGTTGGAGCATTATATCGATACATGAGAACCATGTATCGATACATTCAAGCAAAATTATGAATTTTTTCATACTTTTTGTCCTTGGACACCTTGAACTACATCCTTTGATGCCATATCTTTGCATTTACCTTTGATATGATCCATAAGCTTTCTTGACATCATCACCCCTCTCATGTCTATGTCTTAGATTGAAAAAAAAATTAGCCCAAACAAAATAAAGTGTTTACGATAGATGAATTTCAATTATAAGGAAAATAGAAGAAAAAAACTATTCTTGCAAATCAAAAGCATCAACATCGTGTATACCAAAATGCAAAACATGATTTAGTGCCCAATCACAAAAAGAATGTAGATTATTATGAGAATCCAAGTTTGACTCATTTGATGGGCAAACTTTAATTATAAGGAAAATGGTGGAAAAAAAGCTTCCTTTACGAGTCCAAAGCATTAATATCACGTGTCCCAATAAGGAGAACATGGTTGTGGGGCCAATAACAAAAAGAATAAAGATTATTATGGGTTTCCAAGTTTGTCTCATTTTACAGATGAACATTAATTACAAGGAAAATGGTGGAAAAAGAAGCTTTTCTTCCAAATCAAAGCATCAATATTGTGTATCCCAATATGGAGAACATGATTGTAGTGCCACTAACAAAAAGAATGGAGATAATAATGAGCATCCAAGTTTGTTTCATTTCACGGATGAACTTTAATTATAAGAAAAATGGTGGAAAGAAACGTTTTTCTTGCAAATCCAAAGCAGCAATATTGTGTATCCCAATATAGAGAACATGATTGTAGTTCCAATAATAAAAATAATGGAGATTACAATGACTACCCAAGTTTGTCTTATTTCATGGATAAACTTTAAGAATAAAAAAATGGTGAAAAAAAAGCTTTTTTTGGAAATCCAAAGCATCAATATCGTGTATAATGTGGCGATCATGATTATGGTGCCACCAACAAAAAGAATGGACATTATTGCAAGTATACAAATTTGTATCATTTTGGGGATGAACTTTGATTATAAGGAAAATGCTGGAAAGAAAAGTTTTTTTTGCAAATCCAAAGTAGCAATATCGTGTATCCCAATACGGAGAACATGATTATAGTGCCAATAACAAAAAAAATGGAGATTATAATGTGTATCTAGGTTTCTCTTATTTCATGGATGAACTTTAATTATAAGGAAATTGGTGGAAAGAAAACCTTTTCTTGCAAATCCAAAGCATCAATATTGTCTATCCCAATATGGAGATCATAACTGTAGCACCTCTAACAAAAAGAATGCAAAGTATTACAAGAATAGATGTTTGTATCATTTCATATATGAATTTTGGTTATAAGGAAAATGGTGAGAAGAAAAATTTTTCTTGCAAATCCAAAGCGACAATATTGTGTATCCCAATGTGGAGAACATGATTGTAGTGCCAACAACAAAAGTAATGGAGATTATAATGAGTATCCAAGTTTACCTTATTTCACAGATGAACTTTAATTATAAGGAAAATGGTAGAAAGAAAAGCTTTTCTTGCCAAACCAAAGCATTAATATCATTTATCACAATGTGGAAAACTTGATTGTAGCACTAATAACAAAAAAAGTGGAGATTATAATGAGTATCCAAGTTTGTTTCATTTCACAGTTGAACTTTAATTATAAGGAAAATGGTGGAAAGAAATGCTTTTCTTGCAAATCCAAAGCATCAATATGGTGTATCCCAATGAAGAGAACATGATTATAGTGCCCATGACAAAAAGAATAGAGATTATTCGAGTATCCAAGTTTGTCTCATTTCACAAATAAACTTCAGTTATAAGGAAAATGGTGAAAACAAAAGCATTTCTTGCCAAATCAAAGCATCAATATCATGTATTCCAATGAGGTGAACATGATTGTTGTGTCTACTAAGAAAAAGAATGAAGATTATTACATGTATCCAAGTTTGTCTCATTTCACGGATGGACATTAATTATAAGGAAAATGGTGGAAAGAAAAGCTTTTCTTACAAATCCAAAGCATCAATACCATATATCCTAATATGGAGAATGTGATTGCAGTGCCCAATCACAAAAAAATGGAATTTATTATGAGAATCCAAGTTTGACTCATTTGATGGATAAACTTTGATTGTAAGGAAAGTAGTGGAAAGAAATTCTTTTCTTACCAAACCAAAGCATCAATATGGTGTATCTTAATGAGGAGAACATGATTTTAGTGCCTAATAGCAATAATTGAAGTTTGTTATGAGTATCCAAGTTTGTCTCATATCGTTGATAAACATTAATTATAAGGAAAATGGTGAAAAAAAAGCTTTTCTTGTAAATCCAAAGCACCAATATCGTGTATCTCATTGTGGAGAACACGATTATAGTCCCTAACAACAAAAAGAATCGAGATTGTTGCGAGTATCCAAGTTTGTTTCATTTCACAAATGAACATTGATTATAAGGAAAATGGTGGAAAGAAAAGGTCTTCTTGCAAATCAAAAGCATCACTATCATGTATCCTAATGTGGAGAACATGGTTGTAGTGCCCAATCACCAAAGAAATGAAGATTATTACGAGCATCTAAATTTGTCTCATTTCACAGATGAATCTTGATTATAAGGAAAATGGTGGAAAGAAAAGTTTTTATTGCAAATTCAAAGCATCAATATAGTGTATCCCGATATGGAGAACATGATTATAATGCCCTATCACAACAAGAATGGAGATTATTACCAAAATCCAAGTTTGACTTATTTCACTGATGAACTTTGATTATAAGGAAAATGGTGGAAAGAAAAGCTTTTCTTGCAAATCCAAAGCGTCAATCTCATGTATCCCAATATGGAGAACATGATTATAGTGCCCAATAATAATAAGAATGTATATTATTATGAGAACCCAAGTTTGACACATTTAATGGACAAGCTTTAATTATAAGAAAAATGATGGAAAAAAAAGCTTTCCTTGTGAATCCAAAGCATCAATATTATATGTCCCAATGAGAAGAACATGATTGCGGTGCCAATAACAAAAAGAATAGAGATTGTTACAAGTTTCCAAGTGTATCCCATTTCATGGATGAACATTAATTATAAGGAAAATGGTAGAAGAAAGATTTTCTTGCAGATTCAAAGCATCAATATTATGTATCCCAATATGGAGAACATGATTGTTGTGCCACTAACAAAAAGAATGAAGATTATTACGAGTATCCAAGTTTGTCTCATATCATAAATGAACTTTAATATTATGGAAAATGGTGGAAAGAAAGCTTTTCTTTTAAATATAAAGCATCAATATCGTATATGCCAATGTAGAGAACATGATTGTAGCGCCACTAACAAAAAAAAGTGATTGTTATGAGAACCCAAGTTTAACTCATTTCACGAATGAACTTTGATTATAAGGAAAATGGTGGAAAGAAAAGCATTTCTTTCAAATCAAAAGCATCAATATCATGTATCCCAATGCGAAAAAAATGGTTGTAGTGCCCACTCATAAAAGAAATGGAGATTATTATGAGAATCCAAGTTTATCTCATTTTAGGGATGAATTTTAATTTTAAGGAAAATAGGGGAAAGAAAAGCTTTTCTTGCAAATTTAAAGCACCAATATCATGTACCCTAATGTGGAGGACATGATTGTAGTGCCCAATCACAAAAAGAATGTAGATTATCACTAGAATCCAAGTTTGACTCATTTGATGGACAAACTATAATTATAAGGAAAACGATGGAAAGAAAAGCTTTTCTTACAAATCCAAAGCATCAATATCATGTGTCCTAATAAGAAGAACATGATTGCAGTGCCAATAACAAAACAATGGAGATTATTATGGGATTCCAAGTTTGTCTAATTTCATGGATGAGCATTAATTATAAGAAAAATGGTGGAAAGAAAAGCTTTTCTTGCAAATCCAAAGCATCAATATCGTGTATCTCAATGTGGAGAATATGATTGTAGTGCCACTAATAAAAAATGGAGATTATTATGAGAATCAAAGTTTGACTCATTTCATCGATGAACTTTGATTAAAAGAAAAATGGTGGAAAGAAAAGCTTTTCTTGCAAATCCAAAGCATCAATATCGTGTATTCCACTAAAAAAAACAAGATTGTAGTGCCTAATCACAAAAAAATGAAGATTATTATGAGAGTTCAGGTTTGACTCATTTCATGGATGAGGTTTTGTTTTGAGGAAAATGGCAAAAAGAAAGCCTTTTCTTGCCAAACCAAAGCATCAGTATCATGTATCCCAATAAGGATAACATGATTGTAGAGCCCAATAACAAAGAAATAGAGATTATTATGAGTATCCAAGTTTGTTTCATTTCATAGATGAATATTAATTTTAACAAAAATGGCAAAAAGAAAAGCTTTTCTTGCAACTCTAAATCATCAGTATCATGTATCCCAATGTGGAGAACATGATTGTAGTCCCCATTAACAAAAGAATCAAGTTTGTTATGAGTATCCAAGTTTGTTTCATTCCACAGATAGACTTTGGTTACAAGGAAAATGGTGGAAAGAAAAGCACTTCATGAAAACAAAAAGCATCGATATCATGCATCCCAATATGGAGAACATGGTTGTAGTGCCCAATCACAAAATAAATGGAGATTATTACGAGAATCCAAATCTGTTTCATTTCATGGATGAATTTTGATTATAAGGAAAATGGTGGAAAGAAAAGCTTTTCCTGCAAATCTAAAGCATCAATATCGTGTATCCCAATGTGGAGAACATGATTGTAGTGCCCAATCACAAAGAGAATGGAGATTATTATGAGATTCCAAGTTTCATTTATTCGGTGGATGAACTTTGATTGTAAGGAACATAGTGGAAGGAAAACATTTTCTTGCTAAACCAAAGCATCAGTATCATGTATCCCAATGAGGAAAACATGATTGTAGTGCCAAATAATAAAAAATAAAGATTATTATAGGCATCAAGTTTTTCTTATGTCATGGATGAACATTAATATAAGGAAAATTATGGAAAGAAAAGCTTTTCTTGCAAATCCAATGCTTCAACATTGTGTATCTTAATGTGGAGAACATGATTGTAGTCCCTATTAACAAAAAGAATCAAGATGTTACAAGTGTGCAAGTTTGTCTTATTTCATGGATGAACTTTGATTATAAGGAAAATGGCAAAAAGAATAGCTTTTCTTGCAAATCAAAAGTATCAATGCCATATATACCAATGTGGAGAATGTGGTTGTAAAATCACAAAAAAAAAATGGAGATTATTACCAAAATCCAAGTTTGTCTCATTTCATGGATGAATTTTGATTCTAAGGAAAATGATGGAAAGAAAAGCTTTTCTTGCAAATCCAAAGCATCAATATCGTGCATCCAAATATGGAGAACATGATTGTAGCACCCAATCACAAAAAGAATGTAGATTACTACAAGAATCCATGTTTGACTCATTTGATAAACAAACTTTAATTATAAGGAAAATGGTGGAAAGAAAAACTTTTCCTGTGAATCCAAAGCATCAATATCGTGTGTCCTAATAAGAAGAACATGATTGCAGTACCAATAAAAAAAAGAATGGAGATTGTTACAAGTTTCGAAGTATGTCTCATTTCAAGAATGAACATTAATTATAAGGAAAATGGTGGAAAGAAAAGCTTTTCTTGCAGATCCAAAGCATCAATATCACGTACCATAATGTAGGGAATATGATTTTAAAGCCATTAACAAAAAGAAAAGAGATTTTTATGATGATCAAAGTTTGACTCATTTCATGGATGAACTTTAAGTATGAAGAAAATTATGAAAAGAAAAGCTTTTCTTACTAACCTAAAGCATTAATATCGTGTATTCCAATATGGAGAATATGATTGTAGTGCCCGATCACAAAAAGATTAGAGATTATCATAAGAATCCAAGTTTGTTTCATTTCATAGATTAACATTGATTATAAGGAAAATGGTGGAGAGAAAAGCTTTTCTTGCAAATCCAACACATCAATATTATGTATCTCGATATGGAAAACATGATTGTGGTGCCAAAAACAAAAAGAATGGAGATTATAATGAGTATCCAACTTTGTCTGATTTCATGGATGACCATTAATTATGAGGAAAATGTTGGAAAGAAAACCTTTTTCCTGTAAATCTAAGCCATCAATATTGTGCATCCAAATGTGGACAACATGATTGCAATGCCCAATAATAAAAAGAATGGAGATTATTATGAGAATCCAAGTTTAACACATTTGATGGATAAACATTAATTATAAAGAAAATGATAGGGAAAAAACCTTTGCTTGCCAAACCAAAGCATCAATATTGTGTATCGTAATGAGGAAAACATGATTATAGTGCCTAACAACAAAAAATAGAGATTATTACGAGTATTCAAGTTTGTGTTATTTCACAGATGAACACTAATTATAAGGAAAATGGTGAAAAGAAAAGCTTTTCTTACAAATCTAAAACATCAATATTATGTATCCCAATGTGGAAAACATGATTGTACTGCCATTAATAAAAAGAAAAGAGATTATAATAAGCATCCAACTATGTCTCATTTCACGGATAAACTTTAATTATAAGGAAAATGGTAGAAAAAAATCTTTTTTTGCAAATCCAAAGTAGCAATATCGTGTATCCCAATGTTGGGAGCATAATTGTTGCTCTAATAACAAAAAGAATGGAGGTTATAATGAGCATCCAATTTTGTCTTATTTCATGGATAAACTTTAATTATAAGGAAAGTGGTAGAAAAGAAAAGCTTTTCATGCAACCAAAGCATCAATATCGTGTATCCCAATGTGAAGAAAATGATTGTAGTGCTAATAACAAAAAGAATGGAGACTATAATGAGTATCCAAGTTTATCTAATTTGACAAATGAACTTTAATCATAAGGAAAATGGTAGAAAGAAAAGGTTTTCGTGCAAATCCAAAACATCAATATTATGTATCCCAATAAGAAGAACATGATTTTAATGCCCATAACAAAAAGAATAGAGATAATTATGAGTACACAGGCTTGTCTTATTTCACATATGAACTTCAATAATAAGGAAAATGGTAAAAAGAAAAGCTCTTCTTACCAACTCAAGGCATCAATATCGTGTATTCGAGTAAGCTGAACATGATTGTAGTGCGCAATAACAGATAAAATGGAGATTATTATGAGTATCCAAGTTTGTTTCATTTCACACATAACCATTAATTATAAGGAAAATGGTTAAATGAAAAGCTTTTCTTGCAAATCCAAAGCATCAATATCGTGTATCCCAATGTGGGAAACATGATTATTGTGCCCAATCACAAAAGAATGTAGATTATTACGAAAATCCATGTTTAACTCATTTGATGGACAAACTTTAATTATAAGGAAAATGGTGGAAAGAAAGCTTTTCTCGCAAATCCAAAGCATTAATATCCTACATCCCAATGAGGAGAACATGATTGTAGTGCACACAACAAAAAGAATGGAAATTATTATGAGTACCAAGTTTGCCTTATTTCACGGATAAGCTTTAATAATAAGGAAAATGGTGGAAAGAAAAGCTTTTCTAGCTAAATCAAAGCATCTATATCATGTATCCCAATGAGGTAAAAAAGTTGTACTTCCCAATAACAAAAAAAAAATAGAGATTATTACAAGTATCCAAGTTTGTCTCATTTCACTGATGAATATTAATTATAAGGAAAATGGTGGAAAAAAAAGCTTTTCTTACAAATCCAAAGCATCAAATTTCATGTATCCCAATGAGGAGAACATGATTGTAGTTGCCACAACAAAAAGAATAAAGATTATTACGAGTATCCAAGTTTATTTGATTTCATGGATGAACTTTAATAATAAGGAAAATGGTGGAAAGAAAAGCTTTTCTTGCTAACTCAAAGCATCAATATCATGTATCCCAATAAGGTGAACATGGTTGTGGTGCCTAACAACAAAAAGAATGGATATTATTATAAGTATCTAAGTTTGATTCATTTTATGGATGAATATTAATTTTAAGGAAAATAGTGGAAAGGAAAGCTTTTCTTGCAAATCAAAAGCATTAATATCATGTATCCCAATGTGGAGAACATGATTGTAGTGCCACTAACAAAAAAATAGGGATTATTATGAGAATCTAGCTTTGACTTATTTCACGGATGAACTTTAATTTTAAGGAAAATGGTGGAAAGCAAAGCTTTTCTTGCAAATCTAAAGCATTGATATCGTGTATTCCAATGTGGAAAACATGATTGAACTGCCCATCATAAAAAGGATGGAGATTATTATGAGAATCCAACTCTGACTTATTTCATGGATGAACGTTAATTATAAGGAAAATAGTGGAAAGAAAAGCTTTTCTTGCCTCACCAAAGCAACAATATCGTGTATCCCAATGTGGAGAACATGATTGTAGTTCCCAACCAAAAAAATGGAGATTGTTATGAGAATCCAAGTTTTACTTATTTCATAAATCAACTTTGATTATAAGGAAAATGGTGAAAGAAAAACCTTTCTTGCCAAACCAAAGCATCAATCTTGTGTATTCTAATGAGGAGAACATGATTATAGTGCCCAATATAAAAAAATAGAGATTATTATGAGTATCCAAGTTTGTCTCAGTCCATAAATAAACATTATTTATGAGGAAAGTGGTGAAAAGAAAACTTTTCTTGTAAAACGAAAGCATCCATAACGTGTATCCCACTGTGGAGAACATTATTGTAGTGCCAATAACAAAAAGAATGGAGAGTATAATAAGTGCCCAAGTTAGTCCCATTTCATGGATGAACATTCATTATAATGAAAATGGTGGAAAGAAAAGCTTTTCTTTCCAAACCAAAGATCAATATCATGTATCATAACGCGAAGAACATGATTGAAGTGCCTAATCACAAAAAGAATAGAGATTATTATGACAATCCAAGTTTGACTCATTTTATGGATGAACTTTAATTAAAGGAAAATGGTGGAAAGAAAACTTTTTCTTGCAAATCCAAAGCATTAATATCGTGTACCCAATGTGGATAACATGGTTGTAGTGCCAATAGCAAAAATAATAGACATTAAATGAGTATCCTAGTTTGTCTCACTTCATGGTTGAACTGTAACTATACAAAAAATGGTGGAAAGAAAAGCTTTTCCTGCCAAACCAAAGCATCAATATCATGTATCCCAATGTGGAGAACATCATTGTAGCACCACTAATTATTAAAAGTACCAAGTTTGTCTCATTGCATGGATGAGCTTTAATTATAAAGAAAATAATGGAAAGAAAAGCTTCTCTTGCAAAACTAAAGCATCAACATCATGTATCCCAATGTGAAGAACATGATTGTAGTGCCACTAACAAAAATAATGGAGATTATTATAGGACCCAAGTTTGTCTCATTGCATGGATAAACTTTAATTATAAGGAAAATGATGGAAAGAAAAGCTTCTCTTCCAAACTCAAAGCATCAATGTTGTGTATCCCTATGTGGAGAACATGATTGTAGTGCCCATTAACAAAAAGAATTAAGATTATTATGAGTATCCATGTTTGTCTCTTTTCGCAGATAAATTTTGATTATAAGGAAAATGTGGAAAGAAAACCTTTTCTAGTAAATCCAAATCATCAATATTGTGTATCCCAATGTGAAGAACATGATTGTAGTTCCCTATCACAAAAAGAATAGAGATTATTATGAGAATCCAAGTTTGACTTGTTTCGTGGATGAACTTTGATTTTAAGGAGAACGGTGGAAGAAAACCTTTTATTGCTAAACCAAGCCATCAATATCTTGTATCCTAATGAGGAGAACATGATTGTAGTGCCTAATAACAAAAAAGTGGAGATTATTATGAGTATCCAAGCGTGACTTATTTCATAGATGATCATTGATTATAAGAAAAATGGTGGAAAGAAAAGCTTTTCCTGTAATTCCAAAACATTAATATCATGCATGCCAATATGGAGAACATGATCGTAGTGCTGATAACAAAAAGTGTGGAGATTATTATGAGGATCCAAGTTTGACTCATTTCACAGTAGAACTTTGATTATAAGGAAACTAGTGGAAGTAAAAGCATTTCCTGCAAATCAAAGCGTCAATATCATATATCCCAAAGTGAAGAACTGGTTGTAGTACCCAATCACAAAGGAAATAGTGATTATTACGAGTATCAAAGTTTATCTCATTTCATAGATAAATTGTAATTATAAAGAAAATGGTGGAAAGAAAAACTTTTCTTGCAAATCTGAAGTATCAATATTGTACATCCCAATAAGGAAACATGATTGTAATGCCCATAACAACAAGAATGGATATTATTATGAATATCCTAGTTCATCTCATTTCTAGGATAAACTTTCATAATGAGTAAAATAGTAGAAAGACATGGTTTTCTTGCCAAATCAAAGGATCAATATTGTGTGTCCCAATGAGGTGAACATGATTGTAGTGCCCAATACCAAAAAGAGCAAAGATTATAGCAAGCATCCAAGTTTGTCTCATTTCATGGATGAACATTAATTTTAAAGAAAATGGTGGAAAGAAAAGCTTTTTTTCCAAATCCAAAGCATCATTATCGTGTATCCTAATGTGGAGAACATGATTGTAGTCCCCATTAAAAAAAAAGATCGAGATGGTTATGAGCATCCAAGTATGTCTTATTTCACGGGTTAACTTTGATTAAAAGGAAAATGGTGGAAAGAGAAGCTTTTGTTGCAAATTAAAAGCATCAATATCATGTATCCCAATGTGGAGAACATGATTGTAGTACCTATAACAAAAAGAATGAAGATTATTCTGCATATCCAAGTTTGTCTTAGAGATGAACTTATATAATATGAAAAATGGTGTAAAGAAAAGCTTTTCTTACAAATCCAAAGCATCAACATCCTTTATCCTAATGCGGAGAACATGATTGCAGTGCCACTAACAAAAAAATAGAGATTATTATAAGAATCCAGGTTTAACTTATTTTACAGATGAACTTTAATTATAAGAAAAATAATGGAAAGAAAACTTTTCTTGCAAATCCAAAGCATTGATATAGTGTACTTCAATATGGATAACATGATTGCAGTGCCCAATCGCAAAAAGAATGAAGATTATTATGAGAATCCAAGTTTGACTCATTTAACGGATGAACTTTAATTGCAAGGAAAATGGTTGAAAAAAACCTTTTCTTGCAAATCCAAAGCATCAATATCGTGTATCCCAATGAGGAGAACATGATTGTAGTGCCTAACAGCAAAAAAAAAAAAGATTATTTCGAGTTTCTAAGTTTGTCTCATTTGATAAATAAACATTGATTATAAGGAAAATCGTGGAAAGAAAAGCTTTTCCTACAATTCCAAAGCATCAGTATCGTGCAAGCCAATGTGGTGAACATGATTGTAGTGCCAATAACAAAAAGTATGAAGATTATTATGAGAATCCAAGTTTGACTCATCTCACAGATGAACATTGATTATAAGGAAAATGGTGGAAAGAAGAGCTTTTCTTGCAATTCCAAAGCATCAATATTGTGCATGCCAATATGGAGAACATGATTGTAATGCCAATAACAAAAAGTATAGAGATTATTATGAGAATCCATGTTTGACTTATTTCACAAATGGACTTTGATTGTAGGGAAAATAGTGAAAGGGTAAATCAAAGCATTAATATCATGTATCCCAAAGTGGAGAACATGGTTGCAGAGCCCAATCACAAAGAAAATGGAAATTATTATGAGAATCAAAGTTTGTCTTATTTCTTGGATGAATTTTGATTATAAAGGAAATACTGGAAAGAAAACCTTTTCTTGCAAATCCAAGGCATCCAAATCATGTATCCTAATAGGGAGAACATGATTGTAGTGCCAATAGTAGAAAGAATGAAGACTATAATGAGTATCCAAGCTTGTCTTATTTCGTGAGTGAACATTAATTATAAGGAAAATAGTTAAAAGAAAAGCTTTTCTTGCAAATCAAAAGCATCAATACTGTGTATCCCAATGAGGAGGACATGATTGTAGTGCCCATAATAAAAAGAATGGAGATTATTATGAGTATCCCATTTTATCTCATTTTAAGGATTAATTTTGATTATAAGAAAAACGGTGGAACAAAAAGGTTTTCTTGCCAAATCAAAGCATCAATATCATGTATCCTAATGAGGTGAACATGATTATAGTGCCCAATAACAATAAGGGTGGAGATTATAACGAGTATCCAAGTCTATCTCATTTCACGGATAAACATGAATTTTAAGGAAAATGGTGGAAAGAAAAGCTTTTTTTCCAAATGCAAAGCATCAATATCATCTAGCCTAATGTGGAGAACATGATTGCAGTCCCCATTAGCAAAAAGAATCAAGATTGTTATGGGTATCTAAGTGTGCCTTATTTCATGCATTAACTTTGAGTATAAGGAAAATGGTGAAAAAAAAGCTTTTCTTGCAAATCAAAAGCATCAATATCATGTATCCCAATGTGGAGAACAAGGTTGCAGTGCCAAATCACAAAAAAAATGGAGATTATTACAAGTATCCAAGTTTAACTCATTTCATGGATGAACTTTGATTATACAAAAGATGGTGGAAAGAAAACTTTTTGTCGCCAAACCAAAGCATCAATATCATGATCCCAATGAGGAGAACATGATTGTAGTACCCATAACAAAAAGAATGAAGATTATTATGAGTATCCAAGTTTGCCTCGTTTCACGGATGAACTTATATATAATACAAAAAATGATGGAAAGAAAAGCTTTTCTTACAAATCCAAAGCTTTAAAATCATGTATCCCAATATGGAGAATATAATTGTAGTGCCACTAACAAAAAAATAGAGATTATTATAAGAATCTATGTTTGATTCATTTCATAGATTACTTTATTTATAAGGAAAATGGGGGAACGAAAAGCTTTTCTTGCATATCCAAAGCATTGATATCATGTATTCCAATGTGGAGAACCTGATTGTAGTGCCCAATCACAGAAAGAATGGAGATTATTATGAGAATCCAAGTTTAACTTATTTCATGGATAAATATTAATTATAAGGAAAATAGTGGAAAGAAAAGATTTTTTTGCCAAACCAAAGCATCAATATCATGTATCCCAATATGGAGAACAAGATTGTAGTGCCCGATCATAGAAAGAGTAGAGATTATTATGAGAATCCAAGTTCGACTCATTTCACAGATGAACTTTGATTATAAGGAAATAAAATATTTTCTTGCCAATCCAAAGCATCGATATCGTGTATCCGAATGTATATAACATGATTGTAGTGCTAATAAGAAATAGAATCGAGAGTAAAATAAGTATCCAAGTTTGTCTCACTTCATGGATGAACTTTAATTATACAAAAAATGGTGGAAGGAAAAGCTTTTCTTGCCAGACCAAAGCATCAATATCGTGTATCCCAATGCAGAGAATATGATTATAGTGCCATTAACAAAAATAATGGAGATTATTACAAGCATCAAATTTTGTCTCATTTCACAGATGAACTTTAATTATAGAGAAAATGGTGGAAAGAAAAGCTTCTCTTGCCAAACCAAAGCATCAATATCGTATGTCCCAATGTGGAGAACATAGTTGTAGTGCCACAAACAAAAAGAATGGGGATTATTACAAGTATCCAATGTCATATCATTGCATGGATGAACTTTGATTATAAGAAAAATGGTGGAAAGAAAAGCTTTTGTTGTAAACCCAAAGTATCAATATTGTGTATCCCTATGTGGAGAACATGATTGTAATGCCCATTAAGAAAATGAATAAAGATTATTATGATTATCCATGTTTATCTTATTTCATGGATAAACTTTAATTATAAGGAAACTGGTGGGAAGAAAACCTTTTGTAGCAAATCCAAAGCATTAATATTGTGTATCCTAATGTGGAGAACATGATTGTAGTTCCCAATCATAAAAAGAAAAGAGATAATTTTGAGAATCCAAGTTTGACTCATTTCACAGATGAACTTTGATTATAAGGAAAATGGTAGAAAGAAAAGCTTTTCTTGCAAATCCAAAGCAGCAATATCGTGTATCCCAAAGTGGAGAACATGATTGTAGTGCCAATCACAAAAAGAATAGAGATTATTATGAGAATCCAAGTTTGACTCATTTGATGGACAAACTTTAATTATAAGGAAAATAGTAGGAAGAAAACCTTTTCCTACCAAACAAAAGCATTGATACATGTATCCCAATAAGGAGAACATGTTTATTGCGCCCAATAAGAAAAAAATAAAGATTATTACGATATCCAAGTCTGTCTCATTTCACAGATAAACATTAGTTATAAAAAAATGGTGGAAATAAATGCTTTTCCTGTAAATCGAAACATCAATATCGTGTATCTCAATGTGGAGAACATGATTGCAGTCCTAATAACAAAAATAATAAAAATTATTATGAGAACTAAGTTTGACTCATTTGATGGACAAACTTTAATCATAAGGAAATTATATCATGTATCCTAATAAGGAGAACATGATTGTAGTGGCCAATAATAAAAAAAGTGGAGATTATTATAAGTATCCAAGTTTGTCTCATTTCACGGATAAAAATTTATTATAAGGAAAATGGTGGAAAGAAAAGCTCTTTTCTCGTAAATCCAAAGCATCAATACCGTGTATCCTAATGTGGAGAACATGATTGTAGTGCCCAATCCTAAAAAGAATGGATATTATTATGAGAATCCAAGTTTGACTCATATGATGGACAGACTTGAATCATAACAAAAATAGTGGGAAGAAAACCTTGTTTTGCCAAACCAATGCATCAATATCATGTATACCAATGAGGAGAACATGATTATGGTGCCCAATAACAAAAAATGAAGATTATTACAACTATCTAAGTTTATCTTATTTCACAGACGATCATTAATTATAAGGAAAATGGTGGAAAGAAACACTTTTCTTACAAATCCAAAACTTCAATATTGTGTATCTCAATGTGGAGAACATGATTGTACTTCCAATGACAAAAAGAATAGAGATTATAATGAGTATCCAACTGTGTCTTATTTCATAGATGAACTTTAATTATAAGGAAAACGATGGAAAGAAAAGCTTTTCTTGCAAATCTAAATCAGAAATATCATGTATCCCAAAGTGGAGAACATGATTGTAGTGCCTAATCACAAAAAGAATGGAGATTATTATGAGAATCCAAGTTTGACTTATTTGATGGATAAACTTTAATTATAAGGAAAATGGTGGGAAGAAAACCTTTTCTTTCCAAACTAAAGCATTGATATCACGTATCCTAATGAGGAGAACATGATTGTGGCGCCCAACAACAAAAAAAATAGAGATTATTACGAGTATCCAAGTTTGTTTCATTTCACGGATAAACATTAATTATATGGAAAATAGTGGAAATAAATACTTTGCTTGTAAATTGCAAAACATCAACATCGTGTATCCTGATGTAGAGAACATGATTGCAGTCCTAGTAACAAAAGGAATGGAGATTATAATCAGTATCTAAGTTTGTCTAATTTCACGGATAAACTTTAATTATAAGGAAAATAGTAGAAAGAAAAGCTTTTCTTGCAAATCCAAAGCTTCAATATTATGTATCCTAATATGGAGATCATGATTGTAGTGCCACTAACAAAAAGAATGGAGACTGTTGCAAGTATCCAAGTTTGTATCATTTCATTGGTGAACTTTGATTATAGGGACAATGGTGGAAGGAAAAGTTCTTCTTGCAAATCCAAAGCAGCAATGTCATGTATACTAATGTGGAGAACATGATTGTAGTGCTGAAAATAAAAAGAATGGAGATTATAATGAGTATCCAAGTTTTCCCATGCCATGGATGAACTTTAATTTTAAGGAAAATGGTGGCAAGAAAAGCTTTTCCTACCAAACCAAAGAATCAATATCATGTATCCCTATGTGGAGAACATGATTATAGTGCCAATAGCAAAAAGACTGGAGACTATAATAAGTATCCTAGTTTGTCTTATTTCATGGATGAACGTTGATTATAAGGAAGATAGTGGAAAGAAAAGTTAAATCCAAAGCATCAATATTATGTATCCTAATGAGGAGAAGATAATTGTAGTGCCCATAACAAAAAGAATAAGGATTATTATGAGTATCCAAGTTTGTCTCATTTCATAAATGAACTTCAATAATAAGGGAAATTATGGAAAGAATAGATTTCCTTATGAAATCAAGTCATCAATATCGTGTATCCCAATGAGGTGAACATAATTATGTGCCTAATAACGAAAAGAAGAGAGATTATTATGAGTATCCAAGTTTGTCTTATTTCACATATAAACATCAATTATAAGGAAAATGTTGGAAAGAAAAGCTTTTCTTGTAAATCCAAAGCATGGATATCCTGTATCCCAATATGGAGAACATGATTGTAGTGCCACAAACAAAAAGAATGCAAATTATTATGAGAATCTAAGTTTGCTCATTTCATGAATGAACTTTGATTATAAGGAAAATGGTGGAAGAATAACCTTTTCCTATCAAACCATAGCATCAATATCGTGTATCCCAATGAAAAGAACATGATTGTAGTGCCCAATAAAAAATGGAGATTTTTATATGTATTTGAGTTTATCTCATTTCACCGATGAACATTAATTATAAAGGAAGTGGTGGGAAAAAAAAGCTTTTTTGGCAAATCCAAAGCATCACTATCGTGTATCCCAATGTGGAAAACATGATTGTAGTTCACATTAAAAAAAGAATTGAGATTGTTACCAGTATCCAAGTTTGTCTCATTTCACGGATGAACTTTGATTATAAGGAAAATGGTGGAAAGAAAAGCTTTTCTTGCAAATCAAAAACATCAATATCATGTATCCCAATGTGGAGAACATGATTGTAGTGCCTTTAACAAATAGAACGGAGATTATTATGAGAATCAAAGTTTGACTCATTTCATGGATAAACTTTGATTATAAGGAAAATGGTGAAAAGAAAAACTTTTTTTGCGAATCCAAAACATAAATATTATATATCCCATTGTGGAAAACTTAATTATGGTGCCCAATCACAAAAAGAATGTAGATTATTACAAGAATCTAAGTTTGACATATTTATTGGAAAAACTTTAATTATAAGGAAAATGGTGGAAAGAAAAGTTTTTCTTACGAATGCAAAGCATCAATATCATGTATCCCAATGAAGAGAACATGATTGCTAATGTGAGCAAAACCATGGTGCATTGCAAGAGAAATGGAACCAAAGATGAGCTAGCAATGCTGAATGGACCGGTAACAAGATCAAGAGTTAGAAAGTTCAAAGAACTTTTCAATCCTACATGGGCAGAATTATAGGTGGCATGGAATCTCAAGAGACAATAAGGACCAATGGCATCATATATAATCAAATGGGGGCTAAATTTGCAAAAAGCCTCTAATTCTTGTTTAATTAATTATTTTAAGTTAAAAGAATAGCTTTGGGAAGCCCACTACTTATGTTTTGTATGCTGGTTTCTTTTTAATTCATTAAGGGGTTGTTTTGGTGAGATAGGCTTTTATAAGTTTTTAGCTCATTTGATTTAAACCTTTAGGCTTAATGGGCTGTATTTTAGAGATATTAGATTTGGGCTTTAGTTATATTGGTAGGAGGCCCATGTTTAAAGGCCTTTTATATCTCTATGGTTTTTTTTTGTTTTCAAGGGGCGTAAATACCTCATAATGAACATTATGTAAGAGATTTGGTTATTGGAAAAATATTAAGTTTTTACTCATCTTAGGGAGGACTGCTTATATTTTTCTTATGGTGAATTTTATTCTTGTTTTCAAATCAACCTTATCATATGCGTTTCCATTCATATAATTGATTGGGGGTTCATTAGGGTTGGGAATTTTTTCTTGTTCATGTTCTTGTCTAAGTGCATGCTTAAGAAGTTTTAGGTTCTTTAGCCTTAGGGTTCCGTATCATTTGGAATCAGAGCTTGGATTGGGATAAATTCTTATTTATCTTGTAGGGTTTATCTTGTTCTTGAGTTTTTTCTTGTCTTTTCTTTTTCTTATATTTGTTCTTTGAGTTATTTGCTGGGTTCATCTTGTTCTTGAGTTCTTTTTTTATCTTTTCTTTTTCTCATATTTGTTTTTTGAGTTATTTGCTGTGTTCATCTTGCTCTTGAGTTTTTTTCTTGTCTTTTCTTTTTCTCGTATTTGTTTTTTGAGTTATTTGCTAGCTTTATCTTGTTCTTGAGTTTTTTCTTGTGTTTTTTTTGTCATATTTGTTCTATGAGTTATTTTCTGGGTTTATCTTGTTCTTAAGTTTTTTTTGTCTTTTCTATTCTCATATTTTTTCTTTGAGTTATTTGTTGCCCTAGCTATCATATAAAATTCATAAAAAATAAAAATAAAATAAAATAAATATAGATTAGTTGCTGGAGTAAAAAAAAAGAATTAAATAATTAACAATTTGATTCTTGCTAATTTGAAATTTGTAATTTAAGCAGCATACATGTCTTCCTCTTATGTGCTCATTTTGTCTTTCTTTATTTTGGTATTCTTACTTCTAGTTTTATGCCTACCTTCTTTGTTAGGTGTTTTCATTACATTCCTAGTTTTAATTGGTTGTTTGTGAGTTATCTTGGTTGGAAATTGAATTCTGAAATGCAATTGAGGATGGCAAGCTTGAGTGTGAAAGCTTAAAATAGGGCAAAAGCTAATTTTTGGTGAAACATGAGTAGAGTGCCATGTTTTAGGTAAAACACATAAGGGAGTGAATTATAAGGTTCCTTTTATTGCTAACCATTTTCTTGTAGCTTTTTGTTTTTAAGAATGGCCCAAACTAGAGATGGAATCGAAACATTGCATGAGAGAGAGGATAAAATTATGCCTAATCTAAAATTGATGTATAAGGCATTCATGAGTGAGTTTAAGAAGATAAAACATAAGTGGAGTGCCATCTTTTGAATGAAACACAAAGGGAGTGAATTATGAGGTTCTTTTTATTACTAACTGTTTTCTTGTAGCTTTTTGTTTTTAAGAATGGCCCAAAGTAGAGATAGAAAAGAAACATTGCATGAGAGAGAGGATGAAATTGTGCCTGATCTAAAATTAATGTATAAGGCATTCATGAGTGAGTTCAATTGTCTACTAGGATGGATGGGATAGATGAAAGAATTAATAAAGCTCGTAGAATCCAAAATCGTAGTAGATCAATTGACAGTTATAGGAATAGGGAAGAAGAGCTAGGAACAAGGTATGAAGAGTGTGAAGATGAAGTGCAATCCGTGAAGGGTAGAGAAAGGAGGGAAGAAAGAGTGGAGAGAAAAGATAGCAACATTAATGCCATCAAGATGAAAATTCCACCCTTCAAAGGTAGGAATGATGCTTAAGTGTACTTAGAGTGGGAAAAAAAGGTGGACATGATTTTTGTTTGTTAGAACTATTCTGAAGATAAGAAAGTAAGATTGGTAGCAATGGAATTGTCTGATTATGGACTAATTTGGTGGGATGAATTAACAAAGAATAGGAGAAGGAATAGGGAACCACCTATATCCATTTGGGAAAAGATGAAAAGAGTGATAAAAAAGAGTTTTATACCATCTTATTACTATAGAGAGTTGCACCAACAATTACATAGACTTACACAATGATCTAGATTAGTAGAAGATTATCACAAGGAGATAGAGATGCTATTGATTAAAGCTAACATAGAAGAGGGAGATGAGGTGATAATTGCTTAGTTCATGGGTGGTTTGAATAGGAAATTGTTAATGTGGTTGAGTTGCAGCATTATGTAGAGATAGAGGACCTACTGAACATTACCATGAAGGTGGAGAAGCAACAAAACAAGAGAGGCTAGCCAAGTCTTTCTCAAATTCCAATAGCCAATAAAGTCCAAAATAGAGCAAAAATAAAGATAAAAGGAGGGAACACTATTCAGATTCCAAGAAAAAAAGTAATGAAACAAACAAAGGCAAAGTGAAGAGTACTTCAATTCAAGAAAATACTACTCATCCATCTTTTAAACCTTCTAAACATAGGGATACTAAGTGCTTTAAATGTCAACGGCATGGTCATTATGCATCTAATTGTCTTAATTGAAAGACTATGTTTATTGCAAATGATGATATTATTTTTTAGTCTGATGGAGGTAATGAGTCTGATGTTAATGATTTGAGTATGCACCTTTAAAAGATTGTTCTGATATTGATGAGAGTGTTGAATATGCTGTTAAAGTGAATCTTTAGTTGATAGGCATGCATTGAACTTGAATGTGAAAGAAGATAGCCTAAAACAAAGGGAGAACCTATTTCACACTAAATGCTTGGTAGGTGAGAAAGTTTGAAGCATGATCATAGATGGAGGTAGTTACACTCATGTAACTAGTACTACTTTAGTAGAAAAGTTAGGGTTACAATGTGATAAACACCCTAACCCATATAGACTATAATGGTAGAATGATAGTGGTGAAGTCAAAGTTACCAAGCAAATAGTTGTTGCATTCTCTATTGGTAGATATGCTGGTGAAGTTATGTGTGATATTGTACCTATGCAAGCTAGTCATATATTGTTGGGTAGGCCATGGCAATTTGATAGACGTGTTATGCATGATGGGTAGATGAATATGTATTCTTTTATGTATAATGGGCAGAAAATTCCTTTGCTCTTTTATCACACAAAGAAGCATACCTTGAACAATTGAAAAGTCAACAATCATCAAGTAAGGATTCAGGTAGTAAGGTGAAAAAAATGAAGAGAGAAAAGAGGCCATGAAAGAGAAGAATAAAATTAAAGGCCCGATGGTGAGTGACTGCATAAGTGAGAAAAAATGGGATGTGTAGGAGAGAAGAAGTTAGTGAGTGAAAAAAAGAAAAAAATATGAAAAGTGAGTAAAAAAATTGAAAGGATTGAAAAGGTTAAGACACAACCATGCTTTTATGCAAAAGAGAGAGAGTTAAAGAGTGCATACTTAGGCAAGAGAGCTTTAACATTGATTCGATTTAAGGAAACATTGTTTACTATCACTAAACTTGACCTAAATTTGCCTAGTGTATTGGTGACTTTATTGCAGGATTATGATGATGTTTTCCTGAGGAGGTACCCTATGAGTTCTACCTTTTAGAGGGATTGAGCACTAAATTGACTTTGTACTAGGAGCTCGAATTCCTAATAGTCCAGTTTATCGAAGCAATCTAGAAGAGAAAAAGGAACTACAAAGGTAAGTGGATGAATTACTTAAAAAAGGATATGTGAGAGAAAGTATGAGTCTTTAGGCTGTGCCAGTTCTTTTATTGCCAAAGAAAGATAGAACTTGAAAGATGTGTGTGGATTGTAGAGCGGTTAACAAGATCACTGTAAAGTATCAGTATCCTATTCCTAGGTTAGATGATATGCTAATTAGTTGCTTGGTGCCTGCATATTCACCAAAATTGATTTAAAAAGTGGCTATCATCAAATTAGGATGAAAGAAGGTTATGAATGGAAAATTGCATTTAAGACCAAATATGGATTGTATAAGTAGTTGGTTATGCCTTTTGGCTTATGTAATGCACCTAGTACTTTCATGCACTTAATGAATCATGCTTTGCGTGAGTTCCCTGGAAAATTTATGGTCGTTTACTTTGGTGGCATATTGATTTATAGTAAAAACTTAGATGAACATATTATGCATGTTAAGGCTATTTTGGATGTGCTTAGGAATGAGAAGTTGTATGCAAACCTTAAAAAGCGTTCATTTTGCATGGGTAAAGTTGTCTTCTTAGGTTTTATGGTGAGTTCTAAGGGAGTTGAGGATGACTCTAAAAAGGTGAAAGCTATTCAAGAATGGCCAACACCTAAGTTAGCTAGTGAGGTTAGGAGTTACCATGGTTTAGCAAGTTTTTATAGGCGATTTGTTAGAGATTTCCCTACTATCATTTCCCCATTGAATGAATCCTTAAGAAGAATGTTGGTTTTAGATGGGAGAAAGAACAAGAAAATGCATTTAACACTTTAAAGGAAAAGTTATGTGCTACACCTACTTTTTGTTTGCCTGATTTTTCCAAGATTTTTGAAATTGAATGTGATGCTTTTAGAATTGGTATAAGGGCTATTTTGATGTAGGAGAATCATCCCATAGCATATTTCAGTGAAAAGTTAAGGAAATCAGCTTTGAACTACTCCACTTATGATAAGGAGCTTTATGCCATGGTGAGAGCTCTTGAAGTGTGGGAACATTACTTTCTACCTAAAGAGTTTATGACACATAATGATCATCAATCTCTCAAGTACTTAAAGAGATAAGGGAAATTGAGCAAAAGGCCTGCAAGTTGGGTGGAGTATCCTAAATCATTTTTGTATGTGATAAAATACAAGCAAGATAAGGAAAATGTTATGGCTAATGCACTATCAAGAAGATACACTTCGATTTTTATGCTTACTTCTAAGTTACTTAGATTTAAGCATTTGAAGAAGTTGTATGTTGATGATATTGATTTTGCTAATGTATACCAAGCTTGTGAACATGCTGCATTTGATAAGTTTTATAAACATGAAGGATATCTTTTTAGTGGCAAAAAACTTTGCATTATTGCATGGTCTATTAGGGAGTTGCCTATTAGAGAATCACATAATAGAGGGTTAATGGGGCATTTGGGTGTACAAAAGATCTTAGATATGCTTAGTGAACATTTTTATTGGCCGAATATGAGAAATAATATGGAAAGGCTTATGCCAAATGTGTATTGCATGTAAACAAGCTAAGTCTATGTCTATGCCTTATGGTCTGTATACACCTTGACTTATACCTAGTGAACCTTAGATTGATATATCTATGGATTTTGTATTGGGTTTACCTAAGACTAAGAAAGTTAGGGATAGCATATTTGTTGTTATGGATAAATTTAGTAAAATGGTTCATTTCATTGCTTGTCATAAAATAGATGATGCAACAAACATTGCTGATATTTTTTTTAAGGAAGTGGTTCGGCTTCATGTTGTGCCGAGAACCATTGTTTCAGATAGGGATGTTAAGTTTTTATGTCACTTTTGGAGAGCTTTGTGGTGAAAGTTTGGTACTAAACTTTTATTCTTTACTAAATGTGACCCACAAACTAATGGGCAAACTGAGGTAGTTAATAGGACTTTAGGAACCATGTTACGTGCAATGGTTGGAAAGAACTTGAAAGCTTGGGAAGATTGTTTGCCATTCATTGAGTTTGCATATAATCATTCTATACATTCTTCTACAAGTTATTCTCCATTTGAAATTGTGTATGGTTTTAATCTATTAAATGTGTTAGACTTGATGCCTTTACCTTTGAATAAGATTGCTAGTTTAGATGGCAAGAAGAAGGCTAACTTGGTTAAAACAATACATGAGAAAGCACAATAACAAATTGAGAAAAAAAACACATGTATGCACAAAAAGCAAATAAAGGTAAGAAGCAAGTTATCTTTGAACTAGGTGATTGGGTTTGGATGCATATACGTAAAGAGAGGTTTCTAAAACAAAAAAAGTCGAAACTGGATGCAAAGGGTGATACATCATTCCAAGTGTTGGCACGCATCAACGACAATGCATACAAGATCGACTTGCCAGGTAAGTGTAATATTAGTGCTACTTTTAATGTTTCTAACTTATCCCCTTTTAACTTTGATTTAGATTTAAGGACGAATCATTTAGAAGAGGAAGGGGATGATGTAAGCACAACCATGGTACATTGCAACAGGAATGGAACCAAAGATAAGCTAGCAATGCCGAGTGGACCAGTAATAAGATCAATAGTTAAAAAGTTCAAAGAAGCACTTCAATCCTACATGGTTAGAATTGTAGATGGCATGGAATCTTAAGAGACAATAAGGACCAATGGCATCATATCTAATCAAATAGGCTAAATTTGCAAGAGGACTCTAATTCTTGTTTAATTAATTATTTTAAGTTAGAAGAATAGCTTTGGTTAGCCCATTACTTGTATATGTGGGCTTCTTTTAAATTTATTCAAGGCTTGTTTTGGTGAGACAAGCTTTTATTAGCTTTCAGCTCATTTAATTTAAACCTTTAGGCTTAATGGGCTGTATTTTAGAGATGTTAGGTTTAGGCTTTAGTTATCTTGGTGGGAGGCCCATGTTTAAAGGCCTTTTACATCTCTGGGGTTTTTTTTTGTTTTCAAGGGGTATAAATACCTCATAATAAACATTGTCTAGGAGATTTGGTTATTGGAAAAATACTGAGTTTTTACTCATCTTAGGGAGGATTGCTTGTCTTGTTCTATTGCATCAAAAATATAATTCCTATCAGGGTAATTTCTAATGATGAATTCTATTCTTGTTTTCAAATCAACCTTATCATATGTGTTTCCATTCATATAATTGATTAAGGGTTCATTAGGGCTAGAAAGTTCTTCTTGTTCATGTTCTTGTCAAAGTGTGTGTTTAAGGGGTTTTGGGTTCTTTAGCCTTAGGGTTTCGCAACAATTGTGGTGCCAATAACAAAAAGAATGGAGATTACTATGAGTTTCCAAGTTCCTTACATTTCATGGATGAACATTAACTATGGTGGAAAGAAAAGCTTTTCTTGCAAATCCAAAGCATCAATATCGTGTATCGCAATGTGGAGAACATGATTGTAGTGCCACTAACAAAAAGAATGAAGACTATAATTAGAATCAAATTTTGACTCATTTCATGAATGAACTTTGATTATAAGAAAAATGGTGGAAAGAAAAGCTTTTCTTGTAAATCCAAAGCATTAATATGATGTATCCCAATGAGGAGAACATGATTGTAGTGCCCGTAACAAAAAAAAGGAGATTATTACGAGTATCAAAGTTTGTCTCATTTCATGGGTGAACATTAATTATAAGGAAAATGGTGGAAAGAAAAGCTTTTCTTGCAAATCCAAAGCATCAATATCGTGTATCCCAAAGTGGAGAACATGATTGTAGTGCCACTAAAAAGAAGAATGGATATTATTATAAGAATCAAAGTCTCACTCAATTCACGGATGAACTTTGATTATAAGGAAAATGGTAGAAAAAAACCTTTTGTTGTAAATCCAAAGCATTAATATCGTGTAACCAATATGGAGAACATGATTGTAGTGGCCAATCACAAAAAGAATGTAGATTATTATGAGAATCCAAGTTTGACTTATTTGATGGGCAAACTTTAATTATCAGGAAAATGGTGGAAAAAAAAGCTTTTCTTGCCAAATTAAAGCATCAATATTGTGTATCTCAATAAGGTGAAATGATTGTAGGGCACAACAACAAAAGGAATGGAGATTATTACGAGTATCTAAGTTTGTCTTATTTCACAGATAAACTTTAATAATAAGGAAAATGCTGGAAAGAAAAGCTTTTCATGCCAAATCACAGCATCAATATCACATATCTGAAAGAGGTGAACGTGATTGTATTGCCCAATAACAAAAAAAAATGGAGATTATTATGAGTATCCAAGTTTGTTTCATTTGACGGTTGAACATTAATTATAAGGAAAATGTGGAAAGAATAGCTTTTCCTGCAAATCCATAGCATCAATGTCGTGTATCCCAATGAGGAGAACATGATTGCAGTGCCCAATAACAAAAAATGTGGAGATTATTATGAGTATCCAAGTTTGTCTCATTTCATGGATGAACATTAATTGTAAGGAAAATGGTGGAAAGAATAGCTTTTCTTACAAATCCAAAGCAACAATACCATGTATCCCAATATGGAGAACATGCTTGTATGCCCAATCAAAAAAGAATGGTGATTATTATGAGAATCCAAGTTTAGCTTATTTGATGGACAAACTTTAATTATAAGGAAAATGGTGGAAAAAACACCTTTTCTTGCCAAACCAAAGCATTAATATGGTGTATCCCAATGAGGAGAACATGATTGTGGTGCCCAAGAACAAAAAAAATAGAGATTATTACGAGTATTCTAGTTTGTCCCATTTCACAGATAAACATTAAACATAAGGAAATTGGTGGAAATAAATGCTATTCTTGTAAATCCAAAACATCAATATCATGTATCCCAATGTGGAGAGCATGATTGTAGTGCCAATAACGAAAAGAATGGAGATTATAATGAGTGTAGACACCTTATTTTGTCTGGGCTAATTTTTTTAGCAACCTAAGGCATGGACATGAGAGGGGGCGAAAAAGTTTTTTGAGGAATTCAAAAAGGCGTATGGATCATATCAAAGGTAAATGGGAAGATGTGGCATCAAAGGACATAGTTTAAGGTGTTCGACGACAAAAGATATGAGAAAATTCATAATTTTGCTTGAATGTATCGATACATGGTTATCATGTATCGATAACAGTCCAAAAATTTGAAATGTCCTCATTTGTATCGATACAACATGTAAATGTATCGATATAGGAGCTCATGTATCCATACTAGGCCAGACTAAGTCCAAAACATGCATTCGGTTAAGAAATATATCGATACATATCAACAGGTATCGATACAATGGTTCCTAGTATGGATACAATGTTTATTGTATCGATACACTCAAGGTTTTTGGACCGAATGTATCGATACATACTGGCCATTTTCCATGGTTCGGGCATTTTTGACTCATCCACCATTAATTAAAAACTTGATTTTAACTCATTTCTTTGCATCAAAAAAGGATCAAAACACATATCAAATTATGAATTTGGACTTTTGAACTAGATGCCCATAATAATCTCCATTTTTTTTGTTATTGGCACTACAATCATGTTCTTCACATTGGGAGACATGATATTAATCTTTCGATTTGCAAGAAAAGCTTTTTTTTCCACCATTTTCATTATAACCAATATTCATCTGAGAAATTAGACAAACTTAGATACCTATAATAATCTCCATTCTTTTTCTTATTGGCACTACAATCATGTTCTCCATATTAGGATACATGATATTAATGCTTTGGTTGTTTAAGAAAAGCTTTCTTTCTACCATTTTTCCCATAATCAAAGTTTATCCGAGAAATGAGGCAACCATAGACACTCATAATAATCTCTATTCATATTCTTATAGGCACTACAATCAAGTTCTCTAGATTGGATACATGATATTGATGCTTTGGATTTGAAAGTAAAGTTTTTTTTTCCACCATTTTCCTTATAATCAAAGGCCATCCGTGAAATAAGACAAACTTGGATACTCATAATAATCCCCTTTCTTTTTGTTACTGGCACTACAATTATGTTTCCCTCATTGAGATAGATGATATTAATGCTTTGGTTTTGCAAGAAAAGCTTTTCTTTCCACCATTTTCCTTCCAATCAAAGTTTATCCATGTAATGAGACAATCTCGGATACCCATACTAATCTCTATTCTTTTTGTTATTGGCGCTACAATCATGTTCTTCGCATTAGGATACAAGATATTGATGCTTTGGATTTGCAAGAAAAGCTTTTTCTTTCCACCATTTTCCTTGCAATCAATGTTCACCTATGAAATGGGACAAACTTCGATACTCATAATAATCTCTATTCTTGTTGTTATGGGCACTACAATCATGTTCTCCTCATTGGGATACACGAAATTGATGCCTTGGATATGCAAGAAAAGCTTTCTTTCCACCACTTTCCTTATAATTAAAGTTTATCTGCGAATTGAGACAAACCTAGATACTCATAATAATCTCCATTATTTTTGCTATTGGCACTAAAATCATGTTCTCCACATTGGGATATATGATATTGATCTTTAAATTTGCAAGAAAAGCTTTCCTTTCCACCATTTTCCTTATAAACAATGTTTATCCGTGAAATGAGACAAACTTAGAAACCCATAATAATCTCCGTTCTTTTTGTTATTGGCACTACAATCATGTTATCCATGTTGGGATACATAATATTGATGCTTTGGATTCGTAAGAGAAGCTTTTATTTCTGCCATATTTTTATAATTGAAGTTCATTCGTGAAATGAGACAAACTTGGATACATAAAATAATCTCCATTCTTTTTGTTATTGGCACTACCATCATGTTCGCCTGTTTGGGATACATGATATCAATGCTTTGGATTTGCAAGAAAAGCTTTTCTTTTTACTATTTTCCTTATAATCAAAGTTCATCCATGAAATGAGACAAACTTGGATACTTATAAT